>JARYHS010013631.1:24905910-25038159 GCA_031002005.1 Vandiemenella viatica
TTTATAGTTCTTCATTTGGTGTTTTTGAAAATACGTATTTGGAAAACGACGTCCATGATTTTTTTTATTGGATTTTTTCGTTGCTTCAATAATTATTTCATCTCTGTCAGCAGAGTCAATGAGCGTCAATTTTGAAATATCATCATAATTTGTACTTTGAAAAGGCGACTGTGGTGGTATGTCTTGTTTACCTATTAGTAATCTTTTGAACAGCAGACGATGTTCTAGCCGTAGATATATCTTCTTGCACATGCTGCTCTTCATCATAAGCCTCATTTGAATAACTTCCATTAAAAATTTTCTTCCGTCTCGTGTTGAACTAGTTTTGGTGACGACGATTCAGGCGACTTAAAAAAAATCCAGCAATTTTGAAGCCTTCTCAATTTCGTCTTGATTTTGTTTTCTTTTAAGTATTGTGCGCCATACAGATTTTTTTTTTTTTTTTTACTTTAGCGACATGTCCTGTCTGTAAAAGACAGATAAGCTTTGTAAATATTTATGATACCAACGTTAATTGTGATCACCGAAGGTTTAATATGGTTGAAAGAGAGAAATAGGTTGAATCTCGCCCCATGCATGAACTTCCCAGACTACAGCCGAGAAGGCATGAAACAGGTGCGGGAGAGGCGTAACGCGGCACGGGAGGGTGCTAACTTCGGAACGAGTTGTGATTTTCATGATTTGAATAACTCGAACTGACTCGAGTAGCAACTCTAATTGACTCTATTCTATGATACCATACGACTATGCATTAAGCTGAAACTCTTACTTTATAAAATCTTCTAGATGATGTGCGTTAAAATAATATATTAATTATTATAGAATTCATTTTTCATTTTTTGCGCAGATGATCTCTCACTTCATTTTCGGCGCCCCCCATATAACGGCGCCCGGTGCGGTCGCACCGCCCTAGGGCCGCCACTGCCACTAGCTACCTTCAGCAGTAAAATATTCTATAAATCAATTTTGAAGTCGCTTATGTTGGACTTAGAAATTTCGAGAAGAGTAATTGTCAACTTGAAGGAATTTCCCTGTATTCATTTCCACAGTTAAAACTCATCATTAGAATCATTTTAAAGTGTATTCATTATATCGGTAAAAATTTATTTTAAGAGATAATTCAGTTTGTTCATGTTTTGAAACATATGACCAGAAAAGTAAAAATCTAAGATTTGAAATAGCTCTGAATCTAGTAAAGCTACAGCTGAACTTTTATCACCAGCTATATTCAGCATTGTTCCGGATATTTTGGTAGTAAAATTAAATAATTTGGCAAAGTTTAATTAGTGGTTTCAATTAAGAGAAAAAAATGAACTTTTTAACTAAAAGGAATACAAATTTGAAATTTATATGAGTAGAGAGCCTAAATTAAGGCAATCACAAATATATAATGGTTTTGGTAAAAATTTTAAGCATTTGTCAGAATAATTAAGTTCTTAAATATAGATTGTCGCAGATTGCTGTTAAAGTGTGTAAAAATTCTGTCAAGATGGTCACGTGATAGATTTCAATTTTAAGCCTATAGAAACCTTTTGAAAGTAAAATTAAATTAAAACAGAATGTGATCATAGGAAGCCCTTGTAAAAATTTCAAGTTAAACTATTTAGTACTTTTGGAGATATTAATTAAAGAAAAAGTTGCTGACGTCATAGGCTCTGAGAAGTCTATAAAAGATCTTGCAGCGAGCTCAGATTGTCTCAATCTCCACTAGATTTTCAAAGAAGTAACTTTGTAATATGTAGTCTGATTCTTTCGTTGGAAAGTGATCGCGTAACTTCACGCTAGTTGGCGTGGTGAACTGCTCCGAGCGGTAGCGGTTTCGGCAAATTCCAACATGCCGTAGTACTCACTAATGTTAGGGGGACTTTGTGAGTTTGTGTCTTCTCGTATGATTGTGCTTATTCTGTAATCTTCAATGAAACTGTTGTTCGATGCTTTATTGACGTATCTTGTACCGACAATGTAGAAATGAACTATTATCAAGAATATAAGTATTGTGTTACTCTGAAACTGTGTCAAGTGACTTTATTTCAATTACCCTTCGCATTTGGGGTTTAATAGGAATGCGTGGCGGCTGATTTATTTAATATTATAGGTACCAGAAGGCTACACATGGTCATGAACTTAGCTGTTCACTGTTCAAGTGAAAGTGTTAATCCCCCGACGAACCTTTCCACCTGACAACACTTTAAGTAATCAATTTCTCCACTCATCTAGTTTTGCTATTTATGAATTTTAATTTTTAATTTCTTCAGCTTTTTTTGGTAAATTATTCTTTACTTTCTTTTGTAATTTATTCCAGTCCCAGACACCTTTACTCCATAACACATTAAATAGAGTGATTTCATCCATGATCATCTTTTACCTTCTAGGCAACACTCCTAATTCTTTGACCATAATCCCTCCAAGCCCCATCACTAACATACACCTAGTACACTCCCAGCGCTTCTTCACCCTCCTCCTGTCTTATCAGTTACTAACTGGATCCTGAAGTAATTTTCACAAACCAATCTGGTTCCTCTACTTTGCACGCCATTCAAATCCTGTATTTGATACCCAAAATGTGGATCCCAAATTACACCACCATTCAACAAATTGTCTGACAAAGTATTGTAACTTAATTCCCTCACTTATCTTGTACATCCTCTCATCACCCTTGCCCGTAAACAAAGGATTTTATATTCCTTTTTCTTCTGCCTGCCCTATGTGTCCTGCCCAGTTACCTTAATCATCTTATGTTTTGCAAGATATTTACAGTTCAAGCCTTCAGCAAGTAATTATGTTCCATACATATAATAAAAAGCAACCTTAGTTTTTCATCTTCATAGGTAATAAGCTGCCTTTTCTTGGCAATTATCTTCATTCCATGATAACATTCACAGTTAGATATTCTATCCATGTTATTCTGCAGCTATTAACAGTCTTCTCCAATTTTGATCCTATTATATGCCAATATGTCCTCAAACAACCAAAATTCTGACTGTAAACCATCAACTATTCATTAGAATAATAAAAGGCAATGGTCCCAATACACTGCCTCATGACACTCTCAATTCATTTACACCTCTTTTAATATTGCTTTCTGCCTTTTAAGAATTCCTCTACCCAGCAACTCACTTATTCATCCATTCCAATAGTTTTCTATTTATTTAAAACCATTTTATACCTTGTAAGGAGCCAAGCTGCATATCTGGGGTGGGATATCAACCTCACACTCCTCAACTAACAAAATTATTTCTTACAAAATTCTTCACCTAAAAAATAGTCTTCTGAAAGTTCACAAATTGTAAACCGTAAAATGCCTTAGGAATTTAATCAACTGTTAATTGTGTCAGCCACCACTCCCATAATTACCTTTTGGGAGAAAAGGATATGAGTTAAACTAAGAAATAAAATTCACTGTTAAGTTCCACTAAGGAGCCACATAGCGCCAAAATGGTCAACACTTGCAATAATTAAACCTTTGAGAGGAAAGGAAATGAATTTAACTAAGAAAGAAAATTCACTGTTATGTTCACTATTGGTATATTCTGAAAATTAAACAAGAAAATTTGGTACAATTGATTTTCGGCTATGAGAAACACTTTTCTGAAGAAAGCAAGTTATGAACCATAGGAAGCAAACAGAATACCCCTCAAGCAATTTAAAGTTATTTAGTCATAGTTAGGTTGCCTTCGAACATGGCGTCATTCTGAACATGCTTAGCATCACTTGCTCAAGAAAAAGTCCCAGGCTGCTAGTAGGGCTACAAGTAGCGCAGTCCCACCCTCTCAATGTTCCGGTGGCAACTGACGAAAGCAAGAGTTCACTCTAGCTCGTTATATAGGCTGTAATATTCTTACATATCACATGACTTGCCAGAAAATAGTGTCTTTAAACCTCCTCTCCCTGAGGCTTCAGCTTTTAGTAGGATTTAGTACTGGGGATTTTAAGCATTTCTTTCCTCTTCATGTTTTCTCGAAAAGTTAATTGATTTGCCGTAATTAATTCTCTTGCGAGGCCATGAGTCACGATTGCATCACCCACTACATCTCCGAATTTTGGCAGATACCCGGGTTTCAAAATAGCCGCTATTTACAAAATTTCATGTTTCTTTAAATTGTGTCCAAAGCAAAACTCATATCTTGAAATAAAAATTTGTATAGTGTCCCTGCTCCTTGGATACATTTTTTAAAAGTAACCCAACCTTGTACACTGTCTGGTTTAGCTGTAAAAAATTATTTGTGTGTTCGGCGTATGTTTTGCTATACAGTGTTATTTTAAAATTGCTGTGCCACTTAACTGCCTACTGAACTGCTTTAAAAATTTCGCGTGTTGTTCAGAAAGGATAGAAGTTAAGGGAAAAATGTTGTTTATGTTCAAAATGTGTTTAAAAGTGTTGATTATTATTTTTAGATGTTACCGGTTACTTAAAATTTTGTGTTTTCACTTTATAAATGGTCTTAAATGGAGTGTTTTGCTTGAAATATTACTGAATTCTGTTTTTATGATTTTATCATTATTTTTAATGTTCTTTACCGTGATAAAAAATGTGTGTAAATACCAATTTTATCTCGAAATGCAAATTGATTATTAAAAAGCTAGATTATGGCTGATTTCACTAATTCCGGTAAGTTTATTGTTTATGGCTATTATTATATGTTTAGCTACTTTTCTGTCTTTGAAATGCTTTACATGCGAAGTTAGCTGTGGTATCGCCTCCTTTATGATTGCTAACCCCCATACCTATGACAATAATGTTAATAATTTTGCAATCTTTAGAGTTTACTCCCTCCCCCTTGATGCAATCTGCCTAAAAGTGTAGAATTTACTGAACTTCTAGGGTACTTACAACCTCACTGCCAAATGCCCTAGAAAGATCTAGTCCTCGCTATCAGCTTAGCCTGCACTGTTCAATTAATCTGAAATATCTTGCATATAGGCCACCAAATGAGATTAACATGAATATCCTTGCTAAAAACAATGTGGTCGATTTGTAAACCAGTTTCTTAACTCACAGATGTTTCTGATGTACTTTCATATTATCCTGTCCTTCATTTTGCACATCACTGCTGTAAAACTAATTGACCTTTAATTTCCTCCCCTGTTTGTCATCTCTTCTTCATAAAATGGCACTGATATAATTGTTTTTGAGTCCTTTGGTAACAGCAAGTCTCCAGACTTGATCTAAAAAATATTTCCCAGTAAGGTACAATGTTGTATCCCCCTATCTTTAATATTATCTACACCACCCCTTTGCTTTGTTAGCTTTCTTAGTTCTTTCATAATTTCCTGAGGATCTATTTCAAATTTTGTAGTTTCCTAATTTCTAATTATATGGAGATGCTACTTTCATTTATTCCATCCCATCCCATCCCAGGTTGAAAGTCAATAATGGTCTCACTAAACCAGTCACTCAATATCCCTGCCATTTTCAAATCCTCAATAACTTCTTCTCCATTCTTATCTACAATTGTATGAATACCTTCCCTTCCTCTCAGTTTTTAACATAGCTACAGAAATTTCTAGATGCATTGATCAGTGGTCCTCTGTACCAAATAATATTCTTCATAAACCCATTTTTAGCTTTTCTCTTTGCTTCTATTAATTGCCTGTTTAGTTGTTGAAAATATTCCCTGCTGCCTTGCGACATCTTAATTCTGTAGTGTTCTCTTCTCACTAACCACTGTAACCTCCTCACCTCCCTATTGTAGTAAATAGATTCTGTACTTATATTTTTTTCTGTTTTCAAATAAATATGTATTCACCATTTTCTGATATCTATAAACTCTTTCCATTTTGTCTCCACTGTGGTTGTGAAACTTTCCCTGCATTATCTCTTCAGTGCTGAATTTTATGCTTTTTTATAACTGTTCCCTATTTCCTCCTTCAGTCTTTGGCACTGTGTAAGACACCCTTTAGATCGCCAAAAGCACTCCCACTAGTTATCCCCAGTAGTAAAATACTCTATAGATCGATTTTGAAGTCGCTTATATTGGACTTAGAAATTTCATGTAAGGTAATTGCCAACTTGAAGGGATTTTCCTGCATTCATTTCCATGGTGAAAACTCTCCACGAGAATCATTTTAAAGTCTATTCATTATATCTGTAAAAATTTATTTTAAAAGATAATTCGGTTTGTTCATGTTTTGAAACATGCGATTGGGAAAGGTAATATTTAAGAGTTGAAATATCTTTGAACTGAGTAAAGCTAATGCTGAACCTTTATCACCAGCTATAGTCCGCACTGCTCCAAATATTTTGATAGTAAAATTAACCAATTTGGCAAAGTTTTAATTAGTAGTTTTAATTAAGAGAAAAAATGAACTTTTTAACTAAAAGGAATACAGTTGAGAAATTTATGTCACTAGATAGCCTAAATTAAGAGGATCATGAATATATAATGGTTTTGGTAAAAAGTTTAAGCATTTGTCAAATAATTAAGATTTCAAAGATAGATTGTCATTAATTGTTGTTGAAGTACATAAAATCACACCTAACCGGTGACGTAAGAGACTTCAAGTTTGATCTTATAGAAGTCCTTCTGAATGCTAAATTAAATTAAAACCGATAGAATATGATCATATGAGCCCTTTTAGGAATTGCAAGTTAAACTATTTACCCCGCAGGGGCCTGGTACGCAAGTGCCAGGTACGGGTTTGGCGAACCCGCGGTGCTCGAGCTGGAAACTTGTGAGCGCCGCAAGTTTCCCACACCGTAAACTCCTACCATGCTTCAACGACCACCGCAGGGCGTGGCGGTGGAACGTTGTGTGCCTAGGAGAATGGGGATCTTGGCTTCATCACCCGGATTGCGAGGACGGAACAAACCTCTATAATAAACCCCTCAACCTCAAGGTCAGACACGTGCCGAGGAGGCGAATGAGTGATGAGGGAAATCACTCGCTAACATGCAACCTCAGGGGCACCTGCGCACCCCTGTTGTATTAGCATTTCTGTTTAAATTGGTTATACTCGTGGGACCAAAATTAAGACTCACAAGAAAACCAAACCAACCTGCGGTACGGGTGTGCCGCAGGCTAATATAAATACACCCAGTTCAAAGAAACGGGTGAGGGTTGATAGCCCCCCCGCATCTGACAGTGATAGTAACAGAAAAGTTTGTTCAGTACAGAATGCTTTTGTAATTATGGAGAAAATTGAAGGATCGTTTGAAAAGGTATCACCCTTCTATATCTCAAAGGGTCTAGAGGGTCTTTTTGGTACCCTTAACACTGTTAAAAAACTGAGGAACGGGACACTGCTGCTGGAAAGTGTCACCAGTAAGCAAGCTACCATACTGCTGAATTGTAAGAGGCTCGGGGAGTTCGCCGTAAAATGCGAACTCCACAAGTCCCTAAATTCCAGTAAAGGCGTGGTCACCTGCCGTGACGTTATGGATTTAGGGATTGACGAGCTTCTTAAGGAATGGAAATCAGAGAATGTGATCGAGGTACGTCAGATCACACGAAGGGTGAATGGCAATCTTGAAAAGACTGCCACCTTTGTCCTGACGTTTGACACTCCAGTATTGCCCAAGAATATCAAGGCCGGATATTTAAACCTTAACGTCCGTCCGTATGTTCCGGACCCGATGCGCTGTTTCCAGTGTCAGCGGTTCGGACATACGACGGTGTCATGTAAGGGCAACCCCACATGTGGAAACTGCGGGAAGGGCGCACACGAGCCGGGTGTCAGTTGTACGCTTCCACAGGCTTGTGTCAACTGCTCCGGTTCGCACCCCACCTGGAGCAGGGAGTGTCAAGTGTATCTTGAAGAACGCAAGATACAGGAGCTGAAGACCAAAGAGTGGATTCCTTACGGGGAAGCTAAGAAGAAGGCCAAGTTACTTGCCGCCCCAGTATTTGCAACAAGTTTTGCTAAGATGGCTTCAGCTCCCGTCAGGAAACAAAGTGTTGCTACCCAGATGTCCGTTGCAGACATGGGCACAAGCACTACGTGCTCGTGTCAGTGTAAATGCGGTGCAAAACCCGCTAAGGTCATAACTCCTAAGACCGCGGACGTTGGTAGCAACACGTCTGCGACCTCGATCACACCAGCAGCAGTGAAACAGGACCCACCAGCAGTAGCAGTGAAATTACCAGCACCTCCAATACCACCACGTGCCATGAAAGCAGTAGCACTACCAACTGCTATCAACATTCCTGAAGGCGACTTGAAGACACGGGGTCCGAGGTTTAGGCTGACGGACCCGACTCAGTTCGTTAAATCTCCCTCTTCGTCCCCTCCCAGATCACCTGGTAAAAGGGAGAAAAAGGGAAAGAGGTCGAGGAAGAAGGGCAAGGAGGTAGTTGAGGAGGACGCTGAGTCGGAGACGTCAGACTCTTCAGAACCAGAGGAAACTGCAATGCTGGTGGATGAGCCTGATCCCGTTCCTCAGCGGGCAATGACCAACAACCCACCCGAACCGAGGCGGGTGAAACCAATTTTAGGCAGATCGGTCTAATTTTAAGACTGATGGGTGGCCTCTTTACAGCCACCCAATCCATATGCATGGTTTTTATTTTCTGTATTGTTATTATTCTTGTCTGTCTGGCCAATACACAGCCAGCAAGACATGTAGTGTTTTTTATCCTCTCTTGAACCTGTTTGGCCCCTTTACAGCATTACAGGTGTTGTACGGTTTTAAGTCATTGTGGTCGCTTTAAAGCCACGTCTGATTTTATGACTTATTTTATTTGCTGTCTGTATGGCCGACCCCTTTACAGTCGACCATGCAGGCAGTATTTTAGTACTTTCATAAGCCACAGTAATAGCTGGTAATTTTTAGGGCGCTATTGGCCCTGCCGTCAACACGCCCTAAAGCAATTACAATAACGTTTTTAGTTTTAGGGGCAGGCGTTGGCCTGGCCAACGATCTGTCTCTCATTTTTAACAACGAGAGCAATAGTGTGGCGAGTGTTTTGAAATTTTGTGTATTGGCCAGTCTATTGCCTAAAATTTTAGGCAGATTGGCCTAGTTTTATGATGTATGGGTGGCCTCTTTACAGCCACACATCCATTTACATTGTTTTTATTTTTTATAATTTTAATATCTTAATAATTTATGTCTCGCTGGCCTCTATACAGCCAGCGAGACATGTAGTGTTTTTAATTATTTTGTTAACCGGTTTGGCAACTTTTCAGCCATCCAGGTGTTTTATGGTAATCAGGTCCTAGTGGCGCGTTTAAAGCCATGTTCTTTTTTAATTATTTTATTTGCTGTCCGTATGGCTGACACATTTACAGTCGACCATGCAGATGGTATTTTAATATTCTTTTAGCAAAAGTATTAGCTGGTCATTGTTAGGGCGCTAATGACCTCGCTGTCGACGCGCCCTAAAGCCACAAAAACAACAACAACAACTTAAACTATTTAGTACTTTAGGAGATATTAATTAATGAAAAAGGTTTAATAGGCCTTGAAAAGCTTATAAAAGGCCATGCAGCCATCATGAATTTGGTCATTCTCTCGCTGAAAATCAAACGCGTAACTTCGCACTAGTTAGCGGAGCAAACTGCTCCATGTGGTAGTGCAGCAAGTTCCAATATGCCGTAACAATCGTGTTCTCACTAAAGTTGGGGGATTTAGTGAGTTTGTCTTCTGGTATGAATGTGCTTAACCTGTAAATCTTCAATGGAACTGTTGTTTGATGTTTTATCCATTATTCTGGTACTGACAATGTACAAGTGAACTTTTACAAGAATATAAGTATTGTGTTATTCTCAAACTGTTTCAAGTGAACTTGTAAGCACCTTAGAATTTGAGTAAATTCTAGTTTGCTTAGCTAAAGCATAAGGGCGGGAGTAAGCTTTCCAGTATACATATAATTTTCATTACAAGTATAGGAAGTAAGAAACGTTTCATGCAGAAGCTGATACTGCTACCTAATCCAATATATATAAACCGATTTAAAAACAGTAAAGTCATTAAACATATAATAAAAGTGCTAAATAAACATTTTTAATAGTAAATCTTTAAACTAACCTGAAATAGGGTAATCCATTATTATACAACTTGCAAACAATAGATTTTGCTATGTGATCATTTCACTAATTCTTAATATGTTTTGATGCAGTAGGTAACTTCAATAATAATAATAATTCAACAGAAAGAAAGATTCACTAAAATTCCATAGTTTTGGGCCATTTAAATAGCTTAAATAAAACTTTAAACACTTCGTGGAACACACTGGAACTTTTAACATTTTTTATCATGTTTTCGATAATTTCTCGTACTAAAAAGTAGATTCCCTGAAAGAACTAAAAATCTGGTATAACATATTAAAATTTCAGAATATTTCATGCAATAGAATAGATTTTATATACATTTTAAAGTTACTTCATCATCAATTACAACGTGGTAATTTCAAAATTAAATTGCGATTAAACCAAGCCACTTAAGTAAATAAAACAACTGTTAAAACACGTAACTAAATTTAAATAAAATTCCGATAACTTAAATTTTTCGAAATAAACAACACTTTAATAATAATGAACCAGAAACCGAGTTAACTTCTGAAACATTTCAAACCAGATCTTGTTAGAGTCATAACTTTGCCATTTCACCACCAATCATAATAAAATTTACACCACTGGAATCAGGAATTTTTATAGAAAACGATGACACTAATTTTATTGCGATAATTTGCAATCCAGCAGGGTTGCCTAAAAATTGAATAAAGTCAGATAGAAATTGGGGAATCACAAATTAACTTGTGGAAACTTTTCATCAATGCGCTTGAAAACTAAATTTAATTACAAGAAAGCTAATTATTTGAGAATTTTTGATAAATACTTTTCATAATCCTTTAAGGTCAGGCTAAATGTGAGTAAAGTTAAAACACACTCTATAATTACACCTTTCTATATTATTTTTGGAAAGCGTCATATACATGTGGTTTGCAGATGGGGGTATATAGGCAGGAGCCTAGGAGAGGGGGCTGTCTTTGGTTTTTGCTGTTTCGTCTTTTGGTCTTTACTTTGGGAACGTTGTGTGAAAGTAATCTGTGCCCGGTATGGTGCTTGTATGTTGGTTAGGACTAGCAATAACTGGAAATTGTTGAACTTTGAGTGACCGCATGGCTGCCTGGCCAACATGCTAAATTTTCTGATGAGTGACTAGTAATGACTTTGAACTATTAATATTTCAAAAAGGGTTCGTCAGTTCTCATCCTCTCCATAACCTGCAATTTTTGTGGAATCGCTTTATTCGATAGCCTATTTAACTGTAATTGCTATTTTCTTTGTTCCCTTATGTTATTAATCTTATTTCCTAATCAGTGTTTTATTTTATTTATTTAATGGCTTTCGGATTTATGGACCATGTAGCCAAATTCATTACATTTTATTTTTCAACAATTTACATTCCAGTTTCTTTATATATTCTATGCACATTAAGTTGACACCTGGTAACTTTAAATCCCAACCAATGAGGACCATTCTGCATTCAACTCTGAAATGCGAGTTTGAATTTAGTTTCTCTCCAAGAACCTCCTCTTCATTATTCATTCTCCCACCATGGTAAGCAGCCAACACTTTTTTTTATCACCCCGGAAATCTAACCCTAGTAACTCCTCACGGTCACAATCTATGAAGACAATAGAACTACAACAATCTTTTCTAAGCAGTATGGATATCCCCCACCAATTTTCCTGAGATCACATTCTGTGAGAAAACCTCATGGTCTAGTACTCCTTTTAACCAAGACTATGCTTAGTACTAGTGGTTCGTTGATCTCTATTAATTTTACAAATTTTATTACTTATATAGTTCACTAGTAACACCCTTATTATTGGCTATGTGATATTTTCAACATTATCCTTTCTTTTCTCAGTTTTACACATTTTTGCTTTTATTTCAACAGCTTTATCTGTTTCTTTAGCATTAGTGATTTTTTCCATCACGCATCTACAATCAGTGTCCCTTTGATCCATTATTTTTATATCCACATGAGCAGCCGCAGCATAACTGAAAGTAGGATATCTTACAGCTTTATCTAATACTTAAAACAGTTAGACAAGCAATTAATAACAGCAAAGCGGGAAATAAAGATCGGTTTATAAAAAAAGAAAATGGGTGACCACTGAATGATGCTTCTAGAAATTTCTATAACTGTGTTAGAAAACTGAAGGGAAAAGAAGGTATTAATACTGTTGTGACTGGTTTACTGAGATTATTAGGGACCATCATCCTGGGATGGAATAAATTGGAAGAGCGTCTCCATATAAGCATATAAGTAGAAATGAGGAAACTACAAAGTTTGAAATAGATCCTCAGGAAATTATGAAAGAACTCAGAAAGTTAACAATTACTACAGGTCTATTAAAAATAGTGGGACATGATATTGTACCTTACCTTGAAGTTTTATTTCAAATGAGTCTGGAGTCTTGCTGCTTAGCAGCGAATTGGAAAAGAGCGATAGTAGTACTGGTTCATAAAGGAGGGTTGACAAATACAATTGAGAACTGCAGGCTGATTAGTTTGACACCAGTGACAGGCAAAATGATGGAGAGATTGATATGCAGCTACATTTGAAATATCTATGAGGAAAGAAACTGATGTGCAAATCAACAATGTGGCTCTAAATATGGATATTCGTGTGAATCTCGAATATTGGACTACTGTTCTGTGAAAAAAGAATCTGGAACTGGTCAATACAACACAAAATATTTATTATTCATCCAAATTAATTGTATACCTTCAAAGTAGGCCCGTTTAAAATAATAAACTTATGCCAATGAATAATCCAATCTTAAAAACATTTTGCAATGCTTTTTTCTGGAATCAACTTCAGTTCTTGCTGCAATTCTATTTTATGTCTTGTACTGACTGAAATCGGGTGCCTTAAAGAGGTAATTTGTGTTTTTTAAAGAGAAAAAAATTGGCCAAATCCATATCAGGTGAATACGGTTGTTGTTTGATGGTATTTGTTCAATATTGAGCCAGAAATCGTTCACAATGACAGCCTTGTGAGATGGTGCGTTATCGTGGTGCAAAATCCATGAGTTTTTTTCCACAAATCTGGGCTTAATCAATGCATTTGCTATCTCAAACGCCACGTAACACTCAGACAATACTGTCTGATCTTGTGGCAAGAATTCCGAGTGCACAACACCGTGATAATCAAAGAAAACAGTCAACATCATCTAGACGTCTGATCGACTTGAATATGTTTTTTTTTTTGGGGGGGGGGGGATCAGTTGGAAGATGCCATTCAGAATCTTGTTGACTGGTTTGCACATCAAACTCTTATCACCATTTACAATGCTCTTTATGAATGTGGAATCAGAATCGACTGGTTCTAGCATGTCTTCAGCGAACTTTATGTGATTGAGTTTTTGAAGAAAATTCAGGTCTCTTTAAACTAGTCGAGTGGCAACACGTTTCATGCCTAAACAATCATTTAAAATGGTAAGAACTGATTCATGAGACAGAGAAAATGCAGCTGCTATCTCTCTCAAGCTTAAATCATGATTTTCAGTCACCATTTTCTTCACTTTAGCAATGTTAACTTTAGTTGAAGACATTGATGGCTGCATAGAGCTAGGCAAATCTTCCATTACATCTCGACCACATATACCACTTATACGCATGTGTTTTTGATAAAGTTGATTCCAGCGATTTGGCACAAGAAATTCCATTTGCAATGCAAAATTTAAGAAAAATTCTTTGTTCTATATTTTTATCAATTATAAAAATCGCTAAGAACACTTGAGATGAACTAAAAACAATGAGCACTGTAAACAAACTAAAAAATAGATAGCGCTCAAACTCAGTGTCAAGATAGAGGACAGTTGTGCCAACTTGGTGACAAATTTTTTTGATAATCCCTCTAAGTGAACTTTTAAATGATAAATTCCCAGTACATTCTTGACAGAATGTATATGCGAGATATTTTTGATGAATTGGACAAAAGAGGTCTTGTTGATAGTATAGCACTAGATCATTCCAAGCCATTTGACAGAGTGAGTTATAAAATGGTATTAAATAATTTAAAAGCTATTCGAGTAGAAGAAAAAAAATGACTTCCTGGGTAGAGGAATACTTAAAAGGCATAAAGCAATGCATTAGAGAAGGAAATGCAGTATCAGTAGAAGTGGAAGTGAATGTGGGAGTGACACAGGGTAGTGTATTTGAACCACTGCCATTCAACATTCTAATGAATGATTGTGTTGGTGGTTTACAGTCAGAATTTAGGTTGTTTGCAGATGATATAATGGTATTTAATAGGTTAAAGACGAGAGAAGACCGAACAACTGCAGGATTATCTGTATAGAATATCTAACTGGGTAGGTCATCACGCAATGAAGATAAATGCTGAGAAAAGTCAGCTTATTAGATACACAGATAAAAAAATTGAACGTTGTTTATGATTATAAGATCGGGGCAGAATTGATTGTTTAAAGCTTAAAGTGTAAATATGTTGGCATAACATTTGATGATAAACTCAGCTAGGCAGGACTTATTAGGTAACAAAATCCTTCATTCACTGGAGAAAGTAATGAAAGGATGTATCAAAGCCGTTAAGGAATTGGGTTACATAATTTTGATCAGACCTTTGCATGATATGGTGGTTTAATTTGGGACCTATATTTGGGTTATCAGATACTGGAGGGTGCCCAAATGAGAGCGGCTAGATATTTATTTTTTTCCCCTGTAGAAATTACCACAGAACTCACTCAGTACTGCTTTGATAACGGAGCTGAAGTAGGAGTCATTGGAAGACAGAAGGAGGGTAAAGAGAGCACTGAGAGTGTACAAGGCATATGTTGGTGATGGGGCTTGGAAGGATATTTCTCAAAGAATTAGGAATAGTGGATAGAAGAGAAAAGATGATCATGGCACAAACTAGCACTCAATTTTTTGCTTAAGGGAGTGGGAAGATTTTCTTTTGTGGGTAAACGTTGCATGAATTGGAATCAGTTACCAAGGGAAGTGATGAATAATTTGCCAAAAATGCTCAAGGAATTTAAAATTACTAAATCGCCAAAGTAGTATGGTGAGGAATTTAGCACTGAAATTATATAAGATAATAACAATAATAAAAAATACAACACATCTGAAGAAACAAGAAATTTCTCAAAGTTCGAAAACAAACATCTAAGATTTTAAGACAAAACAAACGAAAATATGTCAATGACCAACTACAGACAATCGAAGACAACTTCAAAAATTACAATACACATGATTTCTACAAGACTTTCATGAACCAAATAAAAGGGTACCCACCACAGAACCTATGTTATAGAATACAAAATGGTAAACTTGCCCTGACAAAAAAAGTAAACTGCCAAGAGCTGGCCACTTATTTTTCACAGCTCTTAAATTGTCCGTAACCCAAAAGGTTTCCGAAAATACAATCTGAAATAACAACAGATAACTCATCACCACCAACACAAGAAGAAATATATGGACATTTAAAGAAACTTAAAAATAACAAAACATCAGGAGAAGATGGAATTGTAGCCGAACTTTAAAAAATTTATGTCCTAATTCACTCAAAGATATTACACAAATAATGCAAAACATTTAGCAAACTGAAAAAAGCCAAGATGATTGGAAGATTGCTCTCATCCACCCACTACATAAAAAAGGTAACAAATCAGATGTAAACAACCATAGAGGGATCTCCCTCCTACCAGTCATACACAAAATTCTTTCAGCCTGTATTTTGAAGAGAGCACAAGAGCAGTTAGAACCTAAATTAGCAGAATATCAAGCAGGATTCAGACCAACCAGGTCATGCCCTGAACAAATTTTCAACCTCAAACCTATAATCAAAATGCGAGCTCTAAGACAAAAACCCCTAGTATGCACATTTGTGGATTTCAAAAAGGCATACGACTCAATAGACAGGCCTTCACTATTCCAAATTTTAGAAGAAAGGGGACTAGATCCAAAAACAAGAGAACTCATAAAACAATCACTAATTGGCACTAAATCTAAAGTAAAATTCATGGGGGAAATTTCAGAACCCTTTGACATTCAAACAGGTGTGAGACAAGGCGATGGGCTCTCTCCTCTTCTGTTCTATGTCATTCTAGACAGGGTTATGGAAAAATGGGAGAAATGTAAGTGTTGGAAAGCAATTCCACTTAGCCTTCCAAAAACAACCTCTATATACCATACCTCACTTTTGCAGAGGATTTGGCGATACTAGCAGAAGATGAAGAGACTGCCATCAAACAGCTTGAGACACTCAAAGAATGTGCAGAAAAAGTAGGATTACAAATCTCATTCGAGAAAACTGAATTCATATGTTCAAAAACAGAAATAGCAAGTTTGAGAACAAAATACGCTAAAATCACCAAGGTCTCATACTTTAAATACCTCGGAGAATTCATCGAACCCACAGGCCTTGAGAAAATCTCACAGCAAAATCGCCTCCAAAAAGTAAAAAAAGCATTAGGGTTAGTCCAAAATCTCTATAACAACAAATCTATGTCAAGACAGACAAAAATTCGGCATTACAACACAGTCATAAAACCAACAGTCCTCTATGCAAGTGAAACATTAACACTTAACAGAAAACATGACCTTGAAGAAATTAAAAAAGTAGAGAGAAAAATCATTAGAAAAATTCTAGGAGCAAGACTCACTAAAGATGGTTACAGACTACAATCAATCAAAACAACAGAAAAGTTTTCAAACATTGAAACTGACATAAAGAAAAGGTGAATGAAATTTTTTGGTCACCTTAAGAGATTACCAGAAAGTCGATTGACAAAAAAGATAATAGATTATATAAGTTCACTTAAAAATCCAACACCTTGGCTGAATGAAATTCGGAAGGATGTTAAAAGTGCAAGCATAGGAGCAATAGACATCTTAGAATGAGACACCTTCAGACACAAAGTAGACAAATGGGAAGTTATTACTGAGCAACCAAAACAAAAACAATACAGATTAAAGTGGTCAGAAGAATGAAAACAAGCTTTCTCGGAAAGAATGAAAGGCTATTGGAACAATAAGAAGAACTCGATGAAAACTTGATTCGGTCATTTGCTAACTGTCTTCTATTTATTGGGGGAATTCGCCAATAATAATAATAAGAAATACTAAAAATGTGTATTTAGATGATTAGAGAAATTACCACCAGAGTGTGTGCTCCATCACAATTTAATTGAAATCAATGTAACCACACTGAAACTTTTTCTTAACTCTAGCAACATAGAGCAAACAACTCATGGGAAAAATAGCCTAATTGGTAAGCAATTCACCCCTGCTTATGATGGGGCAAACAAATCTTTGGATTCTGGGGAGCTTGCGCCATCATGTATGAAAAAGCGAATGATTTAACTACTTGGTAACCAGCATCGTCAACGTTTCTTTTTTACTTATCGTTTTATGCATCGTCAATGTTGAGGTCATTGGATGGGTCTAGGAATGGGAAGGAATTCGTCCATGGCCTTTTGAAGGAAGCATCCTGGCATTCACCTGGAGCAACTTGGGGAAACCATTGAAAACCCAAATCTGGCTGCCCAATAATGTGACACCTTTTGCCACATTCTAAGGCACATTTTATTACATAAATCATAATAGTCGATTAATTTTCATAAAGCTTGGGTGACCACTACTTACATAGTTTTTGATAATTTCCTTAAGGTATGGAAGAAACTACGTGACAATTGTGATTCCATATGACTATTCAATTTATCTTGGAGCAACGAGTATTAAACATTTATTGAGCTGTGTAGGCTTGAAGAGAACCATGGCCTTCCTGAGCCACGGCGACAGGATATCACTGGCTAACGAGCATGGGGGATAAAGGGTTTAGCCGGACAGCACTTCCTGTCTCCTAGGGGTGTGCAGTCAACAAGAGATTGCTCACCTAGCAGGGAATGTCACCCAAGCACGGGCGTTGTCCCCAAACTTAGCCGAATATTTCCAACTTCTGTGATATACACATGGAGCGAATATGATATTGGGGATATCATGTGACATCAGGTTGCCAACCTCAAGATCCAATCCCAGTGAGCATGTAACTTAAATTCCTGGGAATTTTCTGTTAAATGCGATCTTCGAGACTGCAAGGGTGGAGTCAAAGTTTTTCCTCGGAGATGGAAGAGCGATGAGCTTCATTCTGTTGTGGACTCCAAAAGTTGGCTTTCCTCGCTAACTGCTGAAGGCAAAGCACCGCACCATGGGCCATCTTCAATCACCACAGACATCAGACGCAGAGCTATAATGGTAAAATGTTATGACCAAGCCATCTGATTGTGCATTCTGTGAAACTGAACACTTAAGTGTCTTTGAGAGGATAGATCCATGTTCAAACTTTGTAGCTGAAAACCCTGAGCTAGTGGCATAATTTACCAGAATTATTTTCGAAGAGCATAATTGTTCATTCGTGGCACCCTTGCATATTAATTCTCAGATGGATTTAAAAGTAAATTACAATTGTTTGTTTACTCATGACAGCTAATTGTAAATTTGAGTGTTGCTTTGTGATTTTGCCTTCTTGTGTTAATATTAACTGTAAATTCGCTCAGACTTGTGAAAGCCAATGATACTAAATGAATGTCATATCGTGACAGTTTTCCTGTATTCTAAATAACATTGAGATTCTTGCAAAAAATCAATATTTAAGAACCTTCATAAAATCAAAATCCCCTTTATTAATGTATAAATTTATGAATGATAACTATAACGTATTTGCCCACCAAGGCACATTTACTACAAAATGTCACCCAATTCTGGGGCTAGATCAGATCATTTACTACAGCCCAGACAGGGATTCGAACTGGTGTCCTCCTGAATGTGAAGCTTGAGTGTTAACTACTCCCTTTTAGAGGTAACCTGAAACATACCTTGGGTGACCTGGGAAATGCAATATCTTGATAACAGGATTTACAGATAAAGAAGCATTCTGGTAAAAAGTTTACAGGATCCACAGGAGACAACCAGTTCCAGAGGATGATAAGAAATATGTCTCACATTCATTTTTCAGATTTTTTTCAAGAAATAATAACTTTTTGTTATATCATACGCACAGCTACAATATTGACTATTTTCCCAAACTCAGTCATTACCCCATTGGTCATGCATAGCCACGTGTTAGAGTCTTTTAAGGATGGAAGGCATTACCAACCATGATGTAATTTCCAGTTAGTGCACAACCACATGCGCACCTGCTGCACCCGTTTGTATTATGTGATATAGGAGCTCCACTTCACTCAATCTATTTCCTCTGGTCATGTAAAATATAGAAACATGGATTCCAAAAATCAAAAATTCACTTGTCAATCATGTTCACAAGAGGGGTTTTCAACATGAATAAAAACAAGAAGTGGTCCACGGTTCACAGCTTGGAAAAGTAACATACAAGTAATTTTTATAGAGAATGCTTTGTAATTATATATAAGAAAGGCGGGAAAACTGAACATATATCTCCTTTCTACATATATCTCAAGGTCTATAAGGTTTTCATGGTACAGTACAATTGAATAAAAGACTGGACAGTGAGATGCAGCGTCTGTATATACTTTTCAGTAAGCAGTCTTGGCTGTACCTTTATTGTGTGACACTCTGGTAGTTTGCAGTTAAATGCCAAGGAACTTGTCAAGAAGTAGAAAGCAAAAAAATTGTTTGATATTTGGCACAACATTGAGAGGAATGGTGGTAAACAACACACAGCCCAGACTCAATGAAATGCTTTCAGTGCCAGATGTGTACTTTCGAAGGTGGTGCCTTCAACCTAATCTGCAGAAAAACAGAAATAGCTACATTGCACCTTAGCGACAAAAACAAAGAACTACCAGCCAAATATATGTTTAGAGACCAGATAATGAAGTATAACAGTAGCCCCATAATACCTGGGAGTCACACTGGCTACAATGGAGGTGGTGGTCTGGTTGGAGCACCTTGATGTCATCCTATAGTGGTTATGATTGGCGATCCTGTCATAGTGGCCTCATCATCTGCCAACTGTGGGTACTATCCACTGAACTGTGTATATTTATTTTAAAAGAAAGTTGTTCTATAATTACGATATAATTCTTGATGAGTATTATAAATATTATGTAGCATTATACACAAAATAAATAAAAACAAGTGCCAGATGATCAATGCTATGACGGCGTCCCGCAAAGGCGCTCTACATTTGGTAAATGTGGCACATGGAAAGAGCAACAATTGTACCCTTCCACCGGTGTGTGTCAGCTATTTCTAATCACATCCAACTTGAAACTAAGAGCATCGAATATATATTGAGAACCACAAGATATTGTGATTGAAAACACTAAAGCTTATACCAAAACCAAGAATGTAATACAATGGGCTTCACTCAGTTGGTAAAATTTTCTGTCAGTAAGCAAAGTGTTGCCACACAGATGTAATGTGAGTACAAGCACAACATTATCACTGATTTCAGTAGTAACACATATACGACTGATCACTGTGGCAGTTGGTTTGCAAGTTCCACCAGCAACGACACCATCTGTTATAACTGCTATAACAGCAGCTTCAGAAGTGGCAATAGTAGTAATAGCAACAGCAATACCAGCTGGTGATATAAGAAAAGTACCACAAACAATTCACGGTCCTAAATTTCAGCAGACAGACCAGTCACTTTCATTCTCATCTGCAAGTACTTCCAGTAACAGGGAGAGGAAGCAGAAGAGGCCTGTAAAGAAGAAAAGGACAAATTTATTCGTGCCCTTTACAGAATTCATCCTCTGATTGTGAAGACTACCTTTTGCTGGTTTATGAACCAATTTCTGCTTCTTGGATACAACTGATAGAGTTCCCACACAAAATATGGTGGATAAATTGAACAAATAGGTTTACCTCCATTCACCATTAGAACATAAATGTTTTCAGAGGAAGTATTACTCTTACCACAGTATAATTGATTGTGTCTCTGGCTCCAAGAGAAACATTTTAGACAAACCTTCCATTGTTGGTAGGTTACAACTTCTATGGGAAGGACAAAACTGAACATCACTGAGCAAAGCTGCAGTGGTTGTGATTATCTCTTACATACAACAGAGGTAAAATCGTTGGTCCTGTTCAATTGACCATTTGCTTTGTTTTGCCAATGGGCCCCTCAATTGTGACACTCTGGCTAAGACTTTAAACAAATTTATCCAGCCTTTTACTTGTTAGATTTTAAACTCATTGTGTATTGTGGGATTTGTTGAACAATCATCCTTGAGGTCAGCATATCCGCCCTCTTATAAAGTAAGAGGACTATGCATTCTGAACAAGGAGCAAATGATAAATTTAATTGCTGTTTCTGGTTCATCCTCTGCCATTGACAAATATTGTGCTCTTCTACCTTTGCAGATTCTGTACATCCATGGGAGCAAATATTTTCCCATATGTCTTGAAAGGAGAAGTAAGCTGCTTAAATGGAACTTTTGCCTTCCAACATCGTGAAAACATGCAGGACAAAAGTGAATCACTTTACGGTTGTGATTCACAAAGATCTCAGGAATGCTAAGAATAGAAACCACCTTTTTCTAGAATGATGCTTGCCATTCCACAATTGGAGAACGAAGGAGGTTGATTCAGCGCTTTAAGTTGCAGCCATCAGAAGATACACTTCTAGCATTGCGAACTGATCAGTATTATTGAGAGCTGAAATAAGGTTGCAGCGTCACTTTTGTGAGCACTATTAAACATTCTATGTTGCCACCGAAAATATGGGAGTATAACTGCCGCTTATCTAGATTGATGGATCTTGTGTGCACCTTTACCAATGATAAAAGCATCACACTATTAATAGTGTAGTACTTTGCTGCTCTCCCTTCGGCTGCTTGTTATGACCATCAAGCCCAGCAACAAACAACTGCTGCAGAGAAGGGTGGTTTATGACTCAGTTAATAAAATGTTGCACAATTGCTTGTTTTCTCCAAGGTTGTGCAACAATGCACCAAGGCCAGTCCTGATACAGAAGCAGTGGAAATGTTTAAAAAGTAACTTCTAAAATTTTTTAAATCTACTTGGACTGAAGGATACTTTAGGAAGTTGTGGACAGAAAGGAGCACTAATATCACTATTGAAATGTGGAAAACATAGGACATTAGCAGGTAACTGTCACTGAATTGCTGAAACGAGCATCAGAAAGACAACAAAGATGGTAAACTGCCACCTCATCTGATGTTTCAAATCCCAAGTCTACAGAGCTGTTTCAGTGTGGATTCAGGAAATTTCTACCTTAGATATGCTGATCCTATTTAAAGTGATAATATAGGGTAAATATTCTCGTATTCCTAATCGTTGATCTCGTATTTCTATTTACATCTTCTCTGAACGTCTCGTACTTCTATTTACTGTTCTCGTATTTTTATTTATTTTACCTTGTCGTCTTAGTGAAAATATCTACTTAATTATTTATTGTAGTTTCTTCTAAAATTTTATTTCCTTTGCTATAAGAAAATAAGAAACAAAATTTCCGTTCCACATCATCCAGCTTCGCCAAATAAATAATAATCTAATGTGAATTAATTCCCTTTTTATTATAATTCTATAACATCCTTAATCATCTGAATATGTACCGGTTCTTTTCCACAGTAACTCAAAATTCAAAGTGAACACGACACGGCCTTCACCAAGCTTGTCTAGTCTTGATCTATCCTCTTCTGTTTATATAAATGTTTCCTTAGTTACCCATTTCACAGAGTAATTATTATGGTAGCCTGTTATACTACAGCCCCCCTCAAGTTTGCCATATATATTTGTAGAAACAAATATTCTGGTAAACTTGCTGAGGACCTTTATGTCTTCGCTTTGAATCACCATACATATATAATTTTCTACAATGACACTGAGGCCAATAGAACACTCCTTTCCATATCCTGTCACGGTCGCCATCTCGTATTTCTAATCGTTGATCTCGTATTTCTATTTACATCTTCTCCGAACGTCTCGTACTTCTATTTACTGTTCTCGTATTTTTATTTATTTTACCTTGTCGTCTTAGTGAAAATATCTACTTAATTATTTATTGTAGTTTCTTCTAAAGTTTTATTTCCTTTGCTATAAGAAAATAAGAAACACAATTTCCGTTCCACATCATCCAGCTTCGCCAAATAAATAATAATCTAATGTGAATTAATTCCCTTTTTATTATAATTCTATAACATCCTTAATAATCTGAATATGTACAGGTTCTCTTCCACAGTAACTTAAAATTCAAAGTGAACACGACACGGCCTTCACCAAGCTTGTCTAGTCTTGATCTATCCTCTTCTGTTTATATAAATGTTTCCTTAGTTACCCATTTCACAGAGTAATTATTATGGTAGCCTGTTATACTACAGCCCCCCTCAAGTTTGCCATATATATTTGTAGTAACAAATATTCTGGTAAACTTGCTGAGGACCTTTATGTCATCGCTTTGAATCACCATACATATATAATTTTCTACAATGACACTGAGGCCGATAGAACACTCCTTTCCATATCCTGTCACGGTCGCCATCTCGTATTTCTAATCGTTGATCTCGTATTTCTATTTACATCTTCTCCGAACGTCTCGTACTTCTATTTACTGTTCTCGTATTTTTATTTATTTTACCTTGTCGTTTTAGTGGAAATATCTACTTAATTATTTATTGTAGTTTCTTCTAAAGTTTTATTTCCTTTGCTATAAGAAAATAAGAAACACAATTTCCGTTCCACATCATCCAGCTTCGCCAAATAAATAATAATCTAATGTGAATTAATTCCCTTTTTATTATAATTCTATAACATCCTTAATAATCTGAATATGTACAGGTTCTTTTCCACAGTAACTTAAAATTCAAAGTGAACACGACACGGCCTTCACCAAGCTTGTCTAGTCTTGATCTATCCTCTTCTGTTTATATAAATGTTTCCTTAGTTACCCATTTCACAGAGTAATTATTATGGTAGCCTGTTATACTACAGCCCCCCTCAAGTTTGCCATATATATTTGTAGTAACAAATATTCTGGTAAGCTTGCTGAGGACCTTTATGTCTTCGCTTTGAATCACCATACATATATAATTTTCTACAATGACACTGAGGCCGATAGAACACTCCTTTCCATATCCTGTCACGGTCGCCATCTCGTATTTCTAATCGTTGATCTCGTATTTCTATTTACATCTTCTCCGAACGTCTCGTACTTCTATTTACTGTTCTCGTATTTTTATTTATTTTACCTTGTCGTCTTAGTGAAAATATCAACTTAATTATTTATTGTAGTTTCTTCTAAAGTTTTATTTCCTTTGCTATAAGAAAATAAGAAACACAATTTCCGTTCCACATCATACAGCTTCGCCAAATAAATAATAATCTAATGTGAATTAATTCCCTTTTTATTATAATTCTATAACATCCTTAATAATCTGAATATGTACAGGTTCTTTTCCACAGTAACTTTAAAATTCAAAGTGAACACGACACGGCCTTCACCAAGCTTGTCTAGTCTTGATCTATCCTCTTCTGTTTATATAAATGTTTCCTTAGTTACCCATTTCACAGAGTAATTATTATGGTAGCCTGTTATACTACAGCCCCCCTCAAGTTTGCCATATATTATTTGTAGTAACAAATATTCTGGTAAACTTGCCTGAGGACCTTTATGTCTTCGCTTTGAATCACCATACATATATAATTTTCTACAATGACACTGAGGCCGATAGAACACTCCTTTCCATATCCTGTCACGGTCGCCATCTCGTATTTCTAATCGTTGATCTCGTATTTCTATTTACATCTTCTCCGAACGTCTCGTACTTCTATTACTGTTCTCGTATTTTTATTTATTTTACCTTGTCGTTTTAGTGAAAATATCTACTTAATTATTTATTGTAGTTTCTTCTAAAGTTTTATTTCCTTTGCTATAAGAAAATAAGAAACACAATTTCCGTTCACATCATCCAGCTTCGCCAAATAAATAATAATCTAATGTGAATTAATTCCCTTTTTATTATAATTCTATAACATCCTTAATAATCGAATATGTACAGGTTCTTTTCCACAGTAACTTAAAATTCAAAGTGAACACGACACGGCCTTCACCAAGCTTGTCTAGTCTTGATCTATCCTCTTCTGTTTATATAAATGTTTCCTTAGTTACCCATTTCACAGAGTAATTATTATGGTAGCCTGTTATACTACAGCCCCCCTCAAGTTTGCCATATATATTTGTAGTAACAAATATTCTGGTAAACTTGCTGAGGACCTTTATGTCATCGCTTTGAATCACCATACATATATAATTTTCTACAATGACACTGAGGCCGATAGAACACTCCTTTCCATATCCTGTCACGGTCGCCATCTCGTATTTCTAATCGTTGATCTCGTATTTCTATTTACATCTTCTCCGAACGTCTCGTACTTCTATTTACTGTTCTCGTATTTTTATTTATTTTACCTTGTCGTCTTAGTGAAAATATCTACTTAATTATTTATTGTAGTTTCTTCTAAAGTTTTATTTCCTTTGCTATAAGAAAATAAGAAACACAATTTCCGTTCCACATCATTCAGCTTCGCCAAATAAATAATAATCTAATGTGAATTAATTCTCTTTTTTATTATAATTCTATAACATCCTTAATAATCTGAATATGTACAGGTTCTTTTCCACAGTAACTTAAAATTCAAAGTGAACACGACACGGCCTTCACCAAGCTTGTCTAGTCTTGATCTATCCTCTTCTGTTTATATAAATGTTTCCTTAGTTACCCATTTCACAGAGTAATTATAATGGTAGCCTGTTATACTACAATATGTTCATAGCCAGCATAATATGGGTATGTTTTGCAATATTGATAATGCCTCCAATAATATTTGGCATCATGGAATAACTTCCAGTATCAAACCAGCTGTGAAGTGTCAGGCCGTATTATCCAGGAGAATGTTATTCCTCAAGGTTGGTTTTAATTGTGAACAATTTTTCTGTCACTATTAACAGCGTTTATTCAGTAACCAGCTGTGGATGTAACTGTCATACAGGTTTTGAGATTTGTCCCATTAATTTATGATTATCAAAAATTATACATTCTAGCAAGACTGTAGAATTCTCATTTGTTTTCTTTCTTGAGTGGCTTAATACTGAATAGTAATCATCAGTGAGGACAAAATTGTCTGTTAAAGGCTTGAAGTACAAATATTTTAGCATAATGTTTGATAATAAACTCTACTAGATAGGACTCACTGGACAGGTGGTTGGAAAAGGATACAATATTCTTCATCTACTAGAGCATGAACCAGAGTAGTGAGGGAACTGGGTTAAAAAACTTTGGTCAGACCATTATTTGAATATGTCTTATTCTCTTATTTTCCATGCCTCCTGGGCATCGCTGCATCCTAGTATTGAATGCGACATTTCAGCTGATCTGTTTCATCAGCATTCAGGACCACGATACATCAATAGCCGGGAAGCATGGAAACTATTTATTCCCCCCCCCCCCTCCTTCCACACACATAAAATATAATTTTAAAAACTGTATTCTGCTTTGGGTCAACACAGCACTTGGAATTTGAAAACTTGAAGTTTTCAATGTATTCTGTTAGAGGCTTGTGACAAATGGACAGTGAAATATTATGTTGTACAAAATAAGGTAAGTAATATCAATGTAATATTAATGAATACTTTGTATCGTAGGTTTCCATGAGTAGGGAAGTCTTTGTAGCATATAGGTAGCAGTTATGTTGGTAGCAGTAAGTGAATTATGGGTTGGTAGCACTGCATCTGGCAGCAGGACTAGTGTGGATTGTATTCAGACATGAAAGAGAGAACAGAAGGGGGACAGTATAGTTAGAAAGACCAATAAAATTGTGCAATAAATTGCAAGGTCACAAAAACTGCCTGTCCTTCACTGTGTTGTTTGTGGAAGGAAGTACCTGTTAGTGTACAATGTCTACTGGTGCTATGTAAACTCTCCTAACACTTTTTTTTATATTTATGATGAACTTGTGATGTAAAAAAGACAGAAGAAACATTACTGCTTTTGTGAAAAAGGTTTACCATGCCTATTTTGGAGTGAAAATTGTGACATCAATAAACCATAGGCTCAACAGTTCATATGTGTTGTGTGTGTAGAAGATTTATGACAGTTGGTGGCAGGAAAGTAGAAGTAATTACAATTTCGTATCCCTATCGTCTGGTGGGAGCAACAGAATCATATCGATAACTGCTACTTCTGCTCTTGTAAGGTAACTGGTTTCATCAAGAAGACTACTGAGTACCCAAACAATATATGCTCAGAGACTTGTCCTATTCCACATTGGCCAGATATACTTATACCACAGCCCCCGCAGACATCAGATATGGGTGACAATGATACATTCATACCATACAGGAGATGGATGATACTAAGTAGTCACAAATGAGGGTCATCTTCTGTTCACTCAACCAGGTCTAAATGATTTAGTCCATGATCTGAGACTGACAAAGGATAAAGCAGAGCTCCATAGGGCCAAGACTGCATGAAAGGTATTAGTTAGCACCCAGTATGTCCCTTAATTTTACAGAAAAAGGGACTTGATATTCATACAATATTTTTCTCAAAATGAGTTGTTAGTGTACTACAGTGATGTACAAGGTTTGATGGGTTAGTTCAACATTCTGTGACTTTTTTCCTCCAAACCTAGGTGCTACAAGTGAGGAAAAGGGTGAAATGTTCCATTAGGATATCGAACAAATGTTTGGATTGTGACAGAACGGAAATATTTGCATAAGAAAATTATAATTTTGATCTCTGAGAGTAGATAAAAAAAACTAATAATATATATACTCTTAGAGAGAAAAAGCAATGAGTTGTAAGTTGCTATGGAGATTAGGACTTGTGAGATGATAGTTATCATGATAGATGCTCGAGAAACATATTGCCTAAAAACGAACCTGCATCTTCCGAGAATAACCAATTCCATTGTAATTCCTAGTAGATCCGAATGATATAAAATAAACAATATATTTTGGATCTAAAGAACTGAGTTATTCATAATTATAATTACAATCAAATCAATGACAAGCGACGCAAAGCATTACATGGCAACCGTGACAGGACTTGAATTTGTGTGAATATTCAGACATGTTTTTGTTTCAGTTCATTATTTTATTAGTATTAAGAAGAGAATGTGTTGTAAAATGTTTTGTAAACAATTCTACTAGGAATAAGAGAGATGGGGATCTCAGAAGATTGATATGCAAGGTTATTCTTAGAAGTTTATCAATGTCTTTCTAAGTAAAGCCATGATAAACTAGAGGAGGCATGTGACAGAACAGAAATATTCGCATAAGAAAATTACATTTTTGATCTCTGAGAGTAGATAAAAAACTAATAATATATATACTCTTAGAGAGAAAAAGCAATGAGTTGTAAGTTGCTATGGAGATTAGGACTTGTGAGATGATAGTTATCAGAGTAGATTGAATGCTCGAGTAAAACATTGCCTAAAAACGAACCTGCATCTTCTGAGAATAACCAATTCCATTGTAATTCCTAGTAGATCCGAATGATATAAAATAAACGATATATTTTGGATCTAAAGAATTGAGTTACTCATAATTATAATTACAATCAAATCAACGACCAGCGACGCAAAGCATTACAGGATGATGGGTGACTTCTGCTGGATGCTTAACCATGAGCACATGGAAATGTCCCATAAGAGGATAGGCAGTGGCCAGGCCATGACAATTAAGAAAGCATGGAATGAATGAGGTTAATGCATGTTTTGTACCACATTATCTGTTGCATTTGTTCACTGTGTGCATAAATATGTTGTTGTTTTAAACTTGTATTCTACTTCAGCAAGATTCGTGTGCCATATATATATAGTACTTAGATTTGTGATATCAACATTGGAAAAGTATACATTTTGTGCCAAAACTGTGAGTGATACAATGTTTTGTGTATAATTTTCTGATTCAGGAAGTAGAAATACATAAAGAACCTCTACTAGTTTTTTTCCCACTGTTGCATAGTGTAATAGGTTTGAACCACTAAATGAAATGTGTGATATAGGCAGGCGTACTGTGGTTTTGTTTCAACTAAATATATTGTTAGTTTCAATATTTTGTGCATTAATAAATGTTACAACAATTAAGTAACTGTATTTAAAATGAATGCTTCAAAGCAGAGCTCCATAGTTCACCACGTAATGAACCAATCAACTGTAGTGAAACAGTTGCATCCTAAAGCTGCCATTTCACTTCATCAGGAAAATTGTAGGTATTGTTTCTTGATATATTTCCTACTTCTACTGCATGGCAAAACCTTTTTAAGGAGAAATTTTATGTCATCATGCTCTGAAGTACTGTTTTTCAACAAATTATTTCAGATAGAAATACTGGAATTCGCCTCATTACTTACAGTTTAGGTACATATCCACCTTCATTGCAAATTCCATTGTGATCACCTCATTTTTTTTATTTTTTCACTAGGCAATTCTAATTCTGGACACACAGAAATGGTGATGTTACTGCAGTTACCAATCTTTGGCAATGGTAAGGTCAGTTTTTAATTGTCATATGGACTTGTCAGCTTCTAACACTAATTCATGCCACATGACGACCTTGTTATCTACACTTACTCGAGAGGTATTACTTCTTGCTATCATAAGGCAACTACAGGGCGTTCGCCGGGAAACGCAACCCACTGTTAGCGCTACAAGGAAGAAACTGCTCCCGGCGAGCGAGCGGTCAGCTTCCGGCATTGTTCGACCGTCGGCCGCGGACTATTTCATAATAATTACGCTTCAAAAACTTCATAAACTTGTATGTGCTAAGCATTTAAATGTGACGTAATTCATTAGCTTACCTTATAAAAGATGCTGGAAGTGTTGACCCTCTTGTGTAATGCACATTTCACATCTTCTGAACATATTTAGAGACACACGTTGCCCTAACTGACTTAATGATTTTTTGGGTGACTGTTCTAGTCGAAAAGCGATATCGTCAATTTTCTCCTCTGTGAGAATACGGTTGACCGACAGTCTCTTTTTGTTAAAAAATGAACCCGTTTCTCTTACTTTTTTAACCAGATGCAGAATTGTTGATTTAGCTGGCAGTAAAGCGCCAGGAAATTCGCGACGAAATTTACTGCGACACTTTTTAAACGACTTCTTCTTCACATATGTATCGTAGAGAAATATTCTTTGTTGCAAACTGTAACGTACCATAATTTTACTCACACTCAAACACGGTACAGATTAGTAATAGTATGAAGCCCCAAACCAGCCAAACCGCAAAGAAACGTTTATTCACAACACTGATTAATAAGAGACTGAATTCACAAACTAGCTACAATGCAATGAAACTGTTCTTAACAATGTAAGGGTCCAAATTATACTGCGTCACTGCACTGTTGGGGCAGCGGAGGTGTTAAATAGTGCGGTGATTCACGGTGGCGGCAGCTGCTGGCTCCACTGCCCGAGCAAGTTGCCGACGGCAACAGACTGGGAGGGTAGCGTTTTCCGGCGAACGCCCTGTACAATGAGATATAAAACTCCCATTTTCATCCTAATTACTCTTCATCTTTCACAATCCTATCATGGCACATGAATGTTTCTGAAGCAAGCAAATATTATGGATCAACACCTAACAGGATGAGATTGGTTTTAGTATTTTGGTGGAAAAAACCAGTCTTATAATAGAATTTAGTTATTTGTTGTAATGATCTATGCTAATGAGGTATAATTACATTTTCTGCCTCAAAATCATACATTACTAGTATGAAATAACACAATAACACTGAAACTATACCTGTTAATCTAGCATTATCATTGTGATTTATAAAAAGTTATTAAGCTCAGTAAAATTAATGCTTGTTCTGTCAGAATCTGGGTGCATTTTTCAGCTGTAGTATGGCTTTACTCACAAGACTAACGATGAATATGCCTCTGTGTCACTTTCATGAAATGATCCAAGGCAAGCTGTAGCACATTTTGCCAATCAGTTAAGATAAATTAATAACAAATTTATTTATGCTATGTAGAATTATTGAGCACTGATGTTCTATACCATCCTTCCATGTGATATCTGTGAAGCCTAATTACCATGATTAACTCAAGTACAAGTTTTGTTATCTTTCTGCTCAGTAGAGTGGGAATAACCCACTTTAATAAAATGCATTGTCTGAGACTTCACTTACCTCAATAGCTTGGCAACCTTCAGTGATCTAAAAAATGCCTGAAGTGTATGTTACACTGACTGCCACCATAGTGGTGCAAAAGAGCTCAACCGAGGACGAATGGAATGCATTAAAGACCGAAATAATGAAAGCTGGCAAAGAAACATTAGGCTTTAGGGAACAAGCTGCCCGAAAACCTTGGATCACAGAAGAAATTTTGGAGCTGATGGATCAGAGGAGAAGGTACAAAAATGCTCAGGATGAAGCAGGAAGAAATCAAATAAATAGGAAATTCAAAATAGCAAAAGAAAAATGGCTACAAGAAAAGTGTGAAGAAGTAGAAAAGGAAATGGTCGTAGGAAAAGTAGATGTTGCATATAGAAAGATCAAACAGAATTTCGGAGAAATGAAGAAAAGAGGTATGAGCATTAAAGCTGCCAATGGGAAACCTCTTTTAAGCTCAGAAGATAGAGCTAACCGATGGAAGGAATACATTGAGAAACTGTATGATGGGGACGACTTGAACAATAGTGTATTGGAAAAGGAAGGTGATGTCGACATTGATGACTTAGGAGATCCTGTTTTGAGAACAGAATTTAATAAAGCTCTGAATGACTTGAAAGCAAATAAGGCAGTTGGAATTGATGAGATCCCTGCAGAACTTCTTAAATCTCTACGAGAGGAAGGAATCGAAAGATTATTCAAGCTGATATCAAAAAGTTATGAAACAGGAGAAATTCCAACTGATTTTAATAAAAATATCATCTTCACACTTCCAAAGAAAGCACAAGCCAACAAATGTGAGAATTATCGCACCATTAGTCTAACATCACATGCTTCAAAATTACTGACCAGAATAATATACAGAAGGATGGAAAGGGTAGTAGAAGAGATAGTAGGTGAAGATCAGTTTGGGTTTAGGAAAAATCGCGGTACAAGGGAAGCAATTCTATCTTTAATATTAATACTTGAAGGGCGGATCAAGAAAAACAAAGATACTTTTATGGCATTTGTTGATTTAGAAAAAGCTTTTGATAATGTTAGGTGGGACAAGATGTTCAAAATTTTAAAGAAGTCAGGTCTAAAGTATCGAGATAGAAGAATATAAATTATATAAGAATCAAGTGGCTGTAATAAAAGTAGAGAATCACGAGAGACATGCATCGGTTAAAAAGGGTGTGAGACAAGGTTGTAGTCTATCCCCGTTAATATTCAACTTGTATGTAGAAGAAGCAATGAAGAAAGTCAAAGAAAAATTTCCATGCGGCATAAGTTTACAGGGGGAAACAATCAGTATGCTACGATTTGCTGATGACATTGTCTTGTTAGCAGAGAGGGCTGAGGATATTGAGAAGTTATTGAACAAAATACTGAAGGAAGATTTTGGACTGAATATAAATCGAAGTAAGACAAAAGTGATGAAATGTAGCAGAAATGATACCAATAGTAGCAGATTAAATATAAAAATAGGATCGGATGCTATATGAGAAGTGAGTGAGTTCTGTTACTTGGGAAGCAAAATTACAACCGATGGCCGAAGCAGGAATGATGTTAAAAGCAGAATAGCACTAGCAAAAAGAGCCTTCATGAAAAAGAGAAACCTTTTAGTTTCAAATATTGATCTAGGAATTAGAAAGAACTTTTTAAAACTCTATGTGTGGAGCACAGCACTTTACGGTAGCAAACCATGGACTTTAGGAAAACCGGAAAGAAAGAAACTTGAAGCATTTGAAATGTGGTGTTACAGAAGAATGCTAAAAATTAGGTGGACAGACAAAGTAAGAAATGAACGAGTTTTGGAAATGATGGGTGAGAAAAGAAGTTTATGGAAGAAGCTTACAGGAAGAAGAGACAGGCTTTTAGGTCATATTTTGAGACATGCTGGATTGGTTAATTTTTAGTGGAGGGAACAGTCGAAGGTAAGAACTGTAGAGGTAGATAGAGATTAGAATATATGAAGCAGATAATTGAGGACGTGGGTTCTAAGGGGTATGTTGTAGAAACGAAAAGGTTAGCACAGGATAGGAAGGGATGGAGGATTGCATCAAACCAGTCTAAAGACTGACGACAGCAAAAAAAAAAAAAAAAAAAAAAAAAAAAAAAAAAAAAAAAAAAAAAAAAAAAAAAGACTAGATTCAAATTCATGTAAGGAGAAGACCAGGCAATGTTTATGCTGTATTATCTGTAGCAGTTACAGGCATCAAGTGACAACATAACTTGAGAATATGTTTGATAGACAATAGCAAACAGGAAAGTTTATTAAAACTCAGAGAAAGTTTACAAGAAAATAAATAATAGAATTTGATTTTATCTGCACTTATAGTGTAAAAAACAAGTGTAGCTGCAATGTCAGGTTAAAGGCAATTGTCAGTTATTTAAGTAACAGAAGTAAGTGGCAGATATAAATAATTATAATGCGATGTTCATTTAAATCTACAAGTTATTATTTGTTTATTTAATCCAGGTAAGGATATGTTCTTTGTAGCAGTTACAAAGACCAGGTAACAGCATAACCAAACAATTTTTTGACAGTAGATAAGAATCAGGGAAGATTATTAAATAGTCAGAGAGAGTTTATTGGAAACATAGATTATAATGAACTATATCATGAAAATAAATCATCATTATTTCGTTGTGAAATTTGTTTCCTTAGAAAGTTTTTTATAATAATATAAATTTCCATCATTTATGGTTTGTGGATTCAAGTAGTACAAACATAGGGCAGAGATAAAAAACAATGTAGTGTGAGGAAGACATGCATTACTCATTTTTTCACTGTGATTCTGAGTTGTTATGATATTATTTTACCTCCCGTAACCTATAGTGGAAGAAGCAGCAAAAAAGCGAAGGCTAAAGTGGGATTTTACTATGTAGAAAGGTACTAATGGTATCGTTAACAGTAAGCATTTTAAAAATTTGTCAGTAGCCATGCACGCTGCCCGTGTAACGGGCTTTACTCTAGTAGTATAAAATATTTTTCAAATAAATGATGTCACTGTGTTTCAAAATTGTAATTATTTATTAGGAAGGCAAGTATGATTACCAGCAAAATCATGTTAATGGCTGAGAAAGAATCAGTCACAAACTACAGAACCTAAATTTTTGGCAGAGAACATTACAGAGCTGTTGCACCATATTGTGAGTTTTAATTTGATGGTGGTATGCTTATCAGCTTATATGGTTTTGTCTAATACTTCCCTTTCCTTTGGGCAATTCGTCTTATTGACCTCAACAACCAAGAGCTCACAAACCATCAGGTAAAAGGAGGTGGGGAGACAACAAACAAATGTCACAGTGGTGAAACAGATATATTACACAATTACATAAAAATGACTTTTATTAGTAAGAAAACATGAATTACCTGCTCTTCCTTCCAAATGCTTTGTCAGTACAACAGCCAAGTAATTACCTTACTTGCTAATTTATATAGTTGTGAAAAGTGTCTGTCACACAATATGACAAATGTTGACATCTTTCCCTTTACTTAACAAGATAAATTAGTACTTTTTAACTGCCACAAATCATACAAATATCAAATATTTGATTGTTCTTGTTAGTAATTAATATTCAGGATGTCAGTAAGGTAATTTATAAAAATATCCGAAAAAATGGAAAGTATAGGAGACTACTAAAATGCCTAAAGAGACACTGCAGAGAACCAGTAAACAATTGACTACTTCTTGAAAATGGATTTAAATTATTTATTGGTACACCTTATTCACCGAGTACAGAGATTTTTTGACGAAAGTGCCTTATTTTGCGTAAAATTTAAAGTTTATTGTTTGTTGCTGGTTATTTCTCGTTTTTTTTTTTTTATCTGCTTAACGTCTCTCTAACAGCGAGGTCTTTAGAGATGGGAAAGGATGGGGGGGGCAAGGAATGGGAAGGAATTCGGCCATGGCCTTTTGAAGGAAGCATCCCAGCATTTGCCTGGAGTGATTTGGGAAACCATGGAAAACCCAAATCTGGATGCCCGGATGGGGATTCGAACCGCCGTCCTCCCGAATGCAAGGTCAGAACGCTAGCCGTTACACCACCACGCTCGGTTTCTTGTTATTAATGAGAGTTTGTTTTGAATATAAAAATCGACAACAATTTGTAAAAGCCTACAGTGGAAAAATATTGAAACTTAGGCGCCATATTTGTGGGGCTAGATATAGAAACAACCACTGAGTTTTATTCTGTGGAGCTTAAAAATGTAACAACTTCAATTTGATATTGCCACAAAGTCACGATTTTCTGTGAAGCTCATTTACACCGCAATTTTGTAGAGTTAAAAAAAATGTAATACATTGTTTAAGGTGAGTATTATTAGGGTTAGGGTCCTTAGGTTTGATACTTGCTTCAGAATACGTTTAATTTGTTTTCGTTTGTCGTTTTCTTTGGATACTGGTTGCTGTTGGTTGCATTGCATAATCATTTTCCTTGAAAATCCACCAAAACATCAATTCACAACTTTTTGGATAACAAGTGAATTACAGCCATTTGAAATGACCAACGAAGATTTCAAAAATGAAATTGGATGTTATTTGCACACCAAAAAACAGGTCCATTTTTTTTTTTTTTTTTTTAAATACTTAAAAGTACATACCGCCTAAATAGACACATTTTTGTCAGGAAGGTAACCTCCAGTTGTATTGTCACATTAAAATTCCATGGAAAAGGACACAAAGCATTCTGGAACTGTTGCAAGATTAGCGTGAAATTTCTCTACAAGTGATCTCCCTTCTAAAATGAATTCCATTATTCACTGCCATGCACCTGCATTATTGCATGATATTCTATCTCTGGTAAGTTTAAAAATTAAGTTTTCTTGTATGGTAGCAATTTATTTCAAATGCTTGCATGACTCTTAGCAATCATTATGAATTCTTCAAATAAAAACATGGTTCTGTAGTGCAAAAAACAGCAAACAAAAACAGAAAAAATGCACGCAAAAAAATATTATCCCAACCAAGGTTCAAAAGTAGGACGTTCTGAATTCCATTACCACTCCACAATCAAGCAGCTACCTGGACACTACTTCTTAGTTGCTTCTCTTTATGTTAGGCCTAATAGTAAACACTTAAACATCACAGTTTCTTCATGTGGGATGAAGTGAAAGGAGATAGGTAAATTAATAAACAAACAATTTATATTCGAAGTAGATAAACCATATTACTCGGAACAAAGACTTATTTTCCACAAATTTACGCCAAACAATAGAAAAAATAATTTGAACAATGGGCTTGCTGTGATCCACTGATCAAATGCTCCAGGCGGCTGCGCCATTTGATTGAGCTTGGTCGATGATTATGCTGTTTTCCTGCATGCTAGTAGTGATTTGTGTGATGCTATTGGTTTTGGCGAGTTTCAAGGTAAGTTTATGCATGATATTTCCATAATACATTTTTAAACATAATCATTAGCATCATTAAAACAGAGCGAGATTATTTTAATTAAAAAAAAACTACTGAGCCAATTTCATGTTGAGTTTTAGTTCATTATACCACATTCTACTGATCTCTTACTATATTTATTTGAAAGGGCTACAAAAAATACCTTTATTTGTTTACGCATGTTTGCGACACCCATAAAACTTTTCTTTATTTTCGGCATGACTGCACAAATTTCGCACACAGAATTTTTCGACGTATGGTTTGCTAACGCAAAACAATCAATCTCTAACTTTCAATTTAAATATAAATGATTCTCAAATTGAAGCTGTTACATTTTTAAGCTCAGCAGAATAAAAGTCAGTTTTTTTTCTATAGCTAGCCCCACAAATAAGGCATCTATTTTCGATATTTTTCCACTGTAGGCCTTTACAAATTGTTCTCGATTTTGTATTCAAAATGAAATTTCATTAATAAAAAGAAATGACCAGCAACAAACAATAAAAAAATAGTTGAAAAGTTGGATGATATTAAATGCTCTATTCGCAACCGCAGTGTTTACAGACGTGTGACGTCACTCAAGTGTCCACCAATCCTAGAGCATTTTCTGTCACGTGGCCAAAGGTGAAAAAAGTCTATTTTTTATTTCGCTTTTTTATTAAAAATAATCCACTTTTATTTTCAAAATTAAAAAAATTAGCTACCTGAAGCATTAATCTATGACAATGACTACAATTTATAATATATTTTTAATACTGTCAAATAGCCTATTGCGTGGTTTTAAAAATAATACATTTGTTTGAATTGATTTACAGAAACCACAAAAAAAAAAAAAAAAAAATTTTAAAAAATGCGGTAGTAGGACCAAAAATCCAGATTTTCCAAATCTTGAGTCTATGGGTAATAGGAAATAAGAAAAAAATCCAAGAACTTTATTTGAAATTATAGGAATATGACTGATGTTAATCCAGAAAATTTTCTCATTTTACAGGAATCAAATTTATATATTCTCACGAAGTTCTAGTGCTTTTAACTAGTAATATTATTAAACCAAATATGTGCATGTTGCACTCGTAGGCTTCTGCGGCTGGTACCTTTCGGAAGACTATTAGTGTTGCTTAGCAGAATGTGTATAACATATCTAAGTGTAACTCACCCAAGAAGAATTCTATGATATGACACCATCATGGAAGAAAGAAACTAATGTTATGTCTAGTAAAAGAAGAAATTATTCATATGTTTCTCAGTGATTCTAAACAGAAATGCTGTCATAGCAAATTTGGTTAAGCGTTCAAATCAATGTATACTTTCTCATAAAAAAGAGAGTTAAGAATAGAGAGAAAAGAATGAAACACACTTTTACAATTTCTTGATAAAAAATAAAATATTAATTGTATTATGATTCGTTTATGTATATAGAAAAAAGCTAATGCTATGATGTTATCAAAGCTGATTGACAAATGGTAAATTATCCTGCAGTATCAGCTTATACATAAATTTTTTTTACAGAATTCAGCCAAATGTCAGAAAACACTGAAGTCCTAAGATGTGTTGGAAGTACTGTAACGTTTAAAAATTTTCAAGTTGTAACATATTTTAGAATTTTGCATAACGAAATTAGTTTCCAAGATAGCGAGTTCAATTGAAGTATATGGTAACACCATTTTAAAGTCATTTTTACAGTTAATTTTGGTAAAAAATCGCAAGTAATATATCTAACATAACCAATAGTTAAAGTATAAACAGTAAATTCAAGAGATAAATTCGTTAAACAACTTGTAGAAGAACTTAACCTCAGATTTGGATATATAGTATTTGGTTTCATATAATTTCACTAAATTAGTATTTTTTGTTTTTGTTAACGATGTTTAGGAGAATAACTAGCCAGAAGATGATAAAGCTTGTTGCTAGAAAATCTTACTTAGAGCTTATCTATATATCTATAAAGTTCGGATATGTGTTTGGATGTACGTCTGCAATCAATCACGCCTTAATAACTCAACATATTTAAATGAAATTTGGCATGAAGTCAGTTAATTGCGTGCGAAGTGACATAGGATAGATTTTATCCCGCAAAAACGCATAGTTCTTTTAGAAATTGCTGTTTAATATCGATTCGGAAGCAACAAAGGGTTTCCTACTTTGTAGATAGCCGTGCCACGTTTACTCTTTGCTTTTTACGTAAATCACAAACACTACTTTTCAGAAATAAAAGCAAAAACCTTTTTACATATGCAAGTTTGTGTTTAGTTTAAAAGCCATAAAACTGACACACTTGACAAATAATAGTTTGGAAGCAGGAAATACAAATCTGTACTTAACCTTAAATTAAAAAAAGAAAGGTAGGTACTGTTATCAAGTTCGTAAAGAGATGTTTTCATTTGCGTACATAAAATAGTATGACATATCAAATATTACACCATAATTTCGTTCATAATATATGCGTTATAATAAATATAAAAAATCAAAGCTTGGAACAAAAAGTAAAATGCTATGAGTATACCAGCACGAAAGTCGGTTCACTAAAAGTGCAAAATAGTCGTGCCCAAATGTCGTATTTATAAAAAATGTAGAGGATTCAATTCTATCTCGATTTAAGTTATTTCCTGTTTCTTTTTTGTTACTAAACAGTCTGTGTATTACAAATTATTTTTGCCGAAATTTAACACTTAACTAACCCTTTTTATTTTTTGTTCAGAATTTTTGTACGAATAGTACTGCTTTTTATTTAGTGTTCAATATTCTGCAAATATCTATCGAATGCTACACTTAAAACGAATTTATTCAATGGGCTAATGTATAAACTTATGGTTTCATGAAGTAACACTGAAAGTCGTTTACAACACAATACACCTCATTTACACGGAACATATGAAAGCTGCTTACTTATTACTAATAATAACTAAATTCCTTCTGCCATCTGCTGTAACAAAAAACATTCTGGTCCAGGCAGCATTTCAACCAAACCACTATTTCTGCTAATACTGCCGCTACAAAATCAAAGGATACGAACACATCTCAACACATTAAATGCTCTGGAACTACATTTAGAGTAGTAACAGAATTTTCTATATCAAAATTCCTAATTAGCATATCATAAATTACTATCACAATTAATTTCATTATACACCTTACTAAATCACGAGCAATAAAAGTCACTTTTTCGTGATGTACATTTGACCAGCAATATTAATGATCGTAGAGAATTGTGGACTTTCCGTTGTACACTGTAAGTTAAAAGCATTTTAGTATAAATTTTTTAATTACGTTACCTCAATAACTGTCATGAAGCTGACGACATAGTTCATGCGGCTGAATGTAGTTTTAGACGTATTCAGTATTTAATTTACTGCGTTAATAATAAGTCAAGTTTATTTCGCTATTCATGACGTCACTAACATACAATATAGTGAATGTATTAATGTGCGAGTGATAGAAGCTTTGATTTTCTAGCAGTAATTTTAAAACGCAGCCTGGGCCAGAATGAGAACTGAAACGTTATTAGTTATTAAGCTTCTTTCATGAACGCCATTTTAGTGACATCATGTATCGCTTTGTACCGATATTGTATCAAAAAATCTATAGCAAGCTTCGACGATTTAGCAGAACCATGCGGCGTTGCCCGAAGTAAATTTTTTAAATTTATCAATGTTTTATTCAGATAGCGGACAAGCGGCGCCGGTAGTCATTCAATTCTGTCTGCAGAATGAGAAACCAAATATGAAGAAACATTCTATTACTACTTTAATATTGAAATTTATATTTTAGCGCAGAATTAATGGATCGAAATGAATGAAATATAGTAAACTGGTCTATAGGCAATTCAGTTGTTTCCAGAGATAGAGAAACCATTACCGCAATACCACTGATTATTATGGATAAAAGAATCAATTACTACTATACTTACTAATATAATATGTAGATTTCTGTTGATGGAACCAATATATCCTCAAAAAAAAAAAAAAATCAATATTCAGAGATCAAATTAAGTTCTCCTTTTTTAAAGATTGTTTTCAGATATTCAATGCAAATCAAAATATTCATTTTTAGTATCGCAATTTTACTAATGGAAATGAGCGTCCTTGGGCCACTTAAGTATTTATTTAGTGTTTGGATGTTAGTATTTTTTTGTTGTTGATATTTAGTGGATTCCATCAATGTATTGCTAATATTTTGACATTTTGAGCTTCCATTAATTAAAACTATATTCATTTTTATTCGCGAGATGAAATTTGTAATTTTAAGAGATGTTGGGTAAACGAAATTCAAATCTTTCAAAGAAATGTAAGAAAACTAGGGCTATGAAAATAGCCAAAACCTAGGAGACAAATCCTCATTATTGTATATACGGATATATTAAACTGAAAATACTCCTTACAAACAGAAAATTTTTACTGTTTTAAAAATTCATAAAAGTAGTTGTGGAACATAAATAGATTTTTTTTTATTTTATTACTACTATTACTAATAAAAATAGCTCTAAAATAAATTATATGGTCGTATTGACCTGGTGACAAGGCTTCTTTACGTCTCCGCAATCAATCCCTTTCGTAGCCTCTTAACGTAACCCAGTAATCCTACCGGACATAGAGGACTCACAGTTCAACACGGAATCAGAACCAAGTTAGCATTGTGGCGTAATTCACATCACACAACCTATGCCCGATGTGAAAGTCGAGCTAAGGACCTTTGAAAATCCTCACCGAGCCTGGGATTCAAGCTGTGGACGTATCCATCTCCAGTTGGTCGCCCTAAGCACTGAGCAACCAAATCTCTCGAGAAAATCTTATATTACAACACTTTTCAATGCGGACGAAGTCGTGGGTAACTGCTAGTATACATTAAAAAGTGATTTGCCGGTTTGGAATTTTGCCACGTAAATTTCCACTCTAAAATCATAGTATTCAGTCATTAGAAAACAGTTAAGAAGCCAATTGATAGATAGAAAGCAGCGTAATTTCGTTTGAAACAACATATTAAAATTTTGGAAAGCTTCATGGATTTTAAAGATAATTTTTTAAATATAATTTGGTATAGCAAGACATGTGCTTCATGGAAAAGTTAAATATTTCAGTCTTATTCAGAAATTCAGGAAAAGAAATCATGTTCAGAGTAAAGGTTAATTAAATACAAAGGTTTCTAAATAAGTTTTATTTCAAAATACTAAAGCATTTAATTGTAATAAAGTGAAATAGGTTTTGGCGCTGGTAACGCTTTGCCAGTGTAACTCGAAATTGAAGCGCGTTTGGGAGGAATTCGTAATAAATCAGGGAATGCACTTAGAGATTCCAAATTTTTACAGCAACCGTTTTTCAATATAGAGATCTGTTTGAAGCTATTTTCAAGTTGATATCCTGAATAATTTAAGTAACCAAATTTTGTTTTCGAACTTTATGCCACTTTTAAAAATGGGATATATACTTTATTTGATATCAGATGAAAGGATAGGAGATTGAGAATAGTATTAAATTTGTTTTAACTTGATAGAAATAATATTTCGAAAGTTAGGGTAATTGCATCTAAATCATTTATTTTCGGCTAAACTATTAAAGTTAGGAAATTTTTTTTTATAATAACTTAAGTTGATATTTGTAACAAGATCTGTACAAAATTTCAGAGATAGCTTTATTTTTGTTGTCAAGGTCAAAATTGAATGACGAAAGATTGTCAGAAACTTATCAGTTATCTGATATGATTCATGTGAACTACTGGAAAATTGGTTTCCAGGCTCATGCAGCAACGAAAGTATAAATATCCCCTCCAGAACCTAGCCTTGCACCAGTTATTCAGCAGCAGACTAGTCGTCCAGCAGCAGTTCAGTCATATGGTAATAGAAATGTAGAGCGTGGTAGTGTGTTCGGTCTTATGGTGTGGCAGATAAATTTGTGCAGATGTGTTTAAATCTTAAAAAAGCGAGTGAAGGAAACTAATACCTTATGTAGTTGGAAGTAGCTGAGAGGGCGTGAGGTGGTTTCGCTCGAATGGTTGGTCGAATTTGCAAGCTTTTCTTTTGTGTACTTGTCTGATCGCCTGCTCAGTTTTGACTTTGTAAAATTTGAAGGATATAGTTATTCTAATAACAATGGACTTGTGAACATCATTTTAACTTTCACCTTTCCTTAGCTTTTGGTGGAAAATATGCTAAGTGGCGACCTGGTTACTATTATAAAGTCAGAACTGTAATATCCAAGGCTACGCACGGTTTAAGTTGAGACAAAGTGTTTACCTCTACCCCCAAGGTAAAGCTTGTTCCTTACAAAGTGAAACCAGAATGTGGTAATAAAAGTTGAAAACCTATTTTGTTTGGCATCCAGACATTACTCCATTGAAGATGCATAGCTAATGTAAAAATGAGTGAAGTATTATTGTAATAATTGAATTTTATTTTATTTATTTATTTACTCCTGGAGCAGGTAAAAATTTCAAAGTCCCCCCCCCCCCTTTCCACACACACATTGTGCTATATCCTGATTATAGCATTCAAATCAGAAGATATAAAAAGGTCACTGAAATACAATGTCAAAGGAATCTATATGACAGAAATAATACAGATACCTTGGCACTAGTATATTGTGTATACTAAGAATAATTTACACATGGGAACACCTATACTAACTAAAATTAACAACCTTATGAAACAATTTAAGGGAAAGCTTAACAAACATTACAGAGGACAACTTTATACAAGTTTGCCTTTATTTGAAAAGTTACTGTATATGGAAATATTACAGTAGTAGGAACATTGGTAAAACAAAAGATGAATCCCATCAGAAATTAGGTATTCTTAACAAATATTGCAGAGGTAAAAAATGACAATAGTGTAATGCAACTATGTGCAATAGTTATCTTAAGAAATGAAATGTTGACATTGACTAAAACTGAATGTTTATTAATTAATCAGATTAAAACTAGTAACTGAATATGAAGTGAATCAGCTCACCTAATAAATAACATTCATAGTATAGGGTATTCTGAAACCTTGTTGTGGATACGTGTGAATCCAACAATTCATGAATCCAGATTTAAAACTGGACTGGGTTAGCAATTATAAAAGGAAATTTAAGATCATTTTTATAAAACATGTAATAAAGATTTCATTATACATTAATCTGCAATTTTTAAATTGCTTAGCAATAAACATATAGGCATATTATTTAAATAACTATGTACATTAATAGATTTTTACTTTATTTTTATAAAATATTTTATCATTTCCGTCAAAAAATAATGTTGCTGTTATAAGCAACATGAAATATACGACACTAGAATATATTAATTTGTGTAACTTGAGCATAAAAACTTCTTCAACAGAAATTTCTAGCTCAGTATCAGGGACATATAATTATTGGCTAACTGCTCTTTTTTGCTTTTGCTACCTGAAATATTTTTACTATATTTTTACAATTGCTAAGCAAATGAAACATTGCACAAAGGCACTAACATGTGTGTAACATAGTTTTGCAGAGTTTTTTTTCTTTCTTTTCCTTTTTTTATTAAAAAAAACATGTATAACAGCTCATAAAATATAAACTTCACAACAAACAGTAAAAGAAAATAAAACTGAACCACTCATTGTAACAGAAGTCTTGGTGTTTATAAAACACATTTTAAAGTAAATATTATACTGACACTCAGTACTTCTCCTGCTTCACAGCACCAACTTCCTCCAGAAGAGCTTGCATTCCCTCTGGTATGCGTCCTTCATCAAGTTCACGTCCCCATGATCTATACTAAATAGAAATAAAAATTATTGAAATACAAAAAATTAATATGTGCAGTTAAAAAAAAAAGAGTAGATAATTACACACCTGCCTAAAATTTTGGAATGTAGCAACATTTAATTCATCTATTTGAAGTGGAAAATATTCATTAACAAAAAGCAACATCTTTAAACATTATTAGCTTGTTAGTGCAATAATTGTATAATATGATTATGTACTATTTAAAAGATACAAGGGAAACAAGTATCTGTATGACATAATTCTTTATAATGCATAGATTCAATTATATGGAAACAATCACCTGTTACAAGGACTTACTTTCTCCAGCTCTTTCCTAAGAGCTATCACTGCTTTCTCACGATCAGTAACAAGCTCTTCCAGATACTGATAACGCAACTTCTTCCTTGCTCGGCATTCTCTTGCACTCTGTCTACTGCGTTCTATAAGTGGTAAACATAAAAACTGATACTAGAACATTTGAAGAGGAATTTTGATAAATCTTTCAGATTATTCTTTCATCAATAATAGAGGTAAACTTTTATCTAAATATATTTTATGAACAAGAAAATGTTATCTACTTAAATCCAATACAGCACGATATATTAACCTGCAAAATTAAAATGTAGGAGTCAGAGATTCTAGTGATGAATAGACATATTTAGGAAGATTTAATTTAAGTATACTAATGAAAGAAATTCATTTATTCTTTTTAAAAAGAATTTTTATATTGAAACTTAACCACTAGAGTTAACTCCATAATGCAAATAATATGACCTGCTTCTGCTATTAGCTATCTATTTAGCTATTGACACTGGGACACTGGAGAAATAGATTCTAATGGTCACTTCTATTAGGCTGCAAGTAATAAAAGTGTTAGTAATTTCTTTTGCTACACTGTCAATTCAATTTTTATAGTGGAATCTTGTGTAAACTAGTACAATTCACTGGATTTTATATCAAATAATGATTGAGTATTCTTGCTTCAACTGAAAATACAATGAAATGATGATCAGAAACAATTATGTTAGGCAATAAATTTATAATTGCCAATTTCATTCACTCTCAAACATAATTGAGAAGACAAAAAATAATTAACCCCTCACCATAAAATGAAAGTTGGTTATCTTTTTTCTATCTGATAGAGTACTAAGAAACATGGAAATAATGCTGTAATATAACTTTGATCATGACGTCTGCGACTGAGTTACTGTACTGTACAGGGTGTTTTATTTTGAAATCATTTAATTTAATGAATGTTAATTAAGACACTCTGACCACCATACAGTTAGAAAGAGAGAGGTTCATGAGTTTTTACATGCCTGCTAGCAGGCCAAAATAGCACACTTCACCTCATGCTGACATCAGTTTCAACCAAGATGGCAATGACACACCAAAAAGCTTTCTCTGTACTGCCCTTTCATCACCTTCATCTATTTCTTTAACATCTGTGATTTTTCCCATCATGGATCTACAATTAGTATCACTTTAATCATCTGTTACCATCCCTTCACCAGCAGTCCCCATCCTAAAAAAAAGGCACAGTCCTGACCCCATCATCACTGGAAATGGGCTCCCTTATTGCTTTAGCTAACAACTCAGAAAGTACTCCCTTGCCCCTTCCATTTAGGTGTAGGTCATGCCTAGTGAAACCCCACTCCAATGGTGTTCTGCAGGAATCTTATCAATTCCAACTGCCTTATTTGCTTTCAAATCATTCAAAGCACTATCAAATTCTGTCCTCCAAACAGGACCACTCAAGTCATCAATGTCAACATCAATTTCTTTTTCCAATACACTGTTGTTCAAATCATCTCCACCATACAGTTTCTCTGTCTATTCCTTCAATTGATTAACTCTATCTTCTGTGCTTAGAAGAGGTTTACCATAGGCAGTAGTAATGTTTATACCTCTTTTCTTCATTTCTACAAAATTCTGTTTGATCTTCCTATATGCCACCTCTACTTTACCTACAAACTTTTCTTTTTCTATTCTTCACACTTTCTTGCAGCCATCTTTCATGTCTCATTCTTCACATTTCCTATTTATTTTATTTCTAAATTGTCTGTATTTCACACTTTCTGCTTCATCCTGAACATTTGTGCCTTCTCCTCTGATCCATCAACTCCAACATTTCTTCTGTGATCCAAAGTTATTGGGCAGCTTGTTCCCTGAAGCCTAATGTTTCTTTACCAGATTTCATTATTTTGGTTTTGATGCACTCTATTCGTCCTAAGTGGAGCTCCTTTCAGATTTACTTCTTAGGCCCATGTCTACTATGTCTACAAACTTTTCCCTCATGATAGATGGTTTCAATTTATTCACTTCTAGTTTGTTCTGCGTTTATTGCTTCTTTATCCTCTTGAATTTCAGGCTACACTTCATAACTATTAGATTATGGACAGAGTCTACGCCTGCTCCTGGGTATGTTATAGTCTAGAACTTGATTCCTGAATCTCAGTTTGACCATGCTATAATCTAGCTGATATCTGCCTGTATTTCCTGGCCATTTCCAGGTGTATATCTTTCTAGCATGATTCTTAAATAGTGTGTTCACCATGACTAGTTTATACCTTTCACAAAATTCTAACAATCTGTTTCTCACCCATTTCTTTCTCCTAAACCAAAACTTTCTACAGTATTCACCTCTTTTCCTTCTCCCACTACCACATTCAAATCACTCATGATTATTAGATTTTCCTCCTACTTCACATATTGGATTAAGTCTTCAATTTCAGTATATATTTTCTCTAATTCTCTATCATCTTCCTGTGACGTTGGCATGTTCATCTGTACTAAAGTGGTTGGGACAGGCTTAGTTTCTAACCTCATCAAAATAATCCTGTCACTAAACTGTTCACAATAACTCACCCGTTTCCCTACTCTCTTATTCATTACAAATCCTACAACAGTGACTTCACTGACAGCTTGCATGCTATTTACCCCGTGTTTCCCAGACCAGAAATCCTGTGTGTCCTTCCATTTAATCTCACTAATTCTGACAACATCTATCTTCAGTCATTCAATCTCTATTTTTAAGTTTTCTAATGTAGCCGCCCTATTCAGACGTCTAACTTTCCATGCTCTGATTCAACTGTCTTTAGGGACCATTTCAAACCCCAAGGGCAATAGGGTGCCCTGGACCACCTCTCACTCTTCTGCCCTCCATTCATAGGCTGTTGGCAAGCAGTGGATTACTCCTTATACCGGGAAGCTTTCAGTCGCCAGGGCCACATCTGTGCAAACAGGGTGCACCATGTGAAGGAGAGGTTGACGTTTGGTTGGAAGAGACAAATATAGTCTCTGCAAAACCCTTACACCTTTGATAGTTTATGTGTGCATTAATAACACAAATCTCTTTACCCATGTGACAAAGTCACAGGTGCCACTAGTAATTAATATACATATATACAGTGGCGGCTGGTGGGTTATCAAACTGGTGGTGCACCAAAAAACTTGACACAATCGATAAGACGTGATAAAATATACCTGTTTTTATCAACTTGTTCATTATACTTTTGGATATTGCTTCTATACACAGAATCTAGCTGATTACGAATGTCGACCGTGCCTAACACAGACAAACTCATTACATTTTGTAGGTGTACTTGTGAAGAATCATGTTTTTTTTATTTTTTCACTCAAATGCGTCAAATCCTTGATTCCTGTTTCTGTCCAAATCGATTCTCCGCCAAAAATAATGCAAGGAAAACAAAAGAATGCATTAAGACGCTCACATCCACACAACCATTTCTTTCTATTATACATTTCACTTTTAAAACTTCGTGTAAATGCTTTATTTTTCGATTTGCACTCTTGTTTTAAATTTAAAAAGGACCGTGGCGGTCCGGCCAATTTTATGTTCACTTTATTTTGAAAAGTTCTGTTATTTTCTTTAATATAATCAATGTTTATGCTCATTTTCACTAACACCATACACAGTATAGAATAAAAGTTCTCGAAAAAAATCGAAACAAAAACTAAAAACAATTATTTACGGTAATATAAATAAACAATTATTAGCGCGTCACACATACAGTGAAACTATACTGATAGTCTAATAACGAGATGTCAATCATGGCTGCCGTCGCCTCGCGCGTGCCCATGCCAGCCAGCCAATTCGTCAAACATCGGGTGCTCTCGGCAATCCTCGGTTCGCACGTGCGGCGCTCGACAACTGACTCATTACTCGGTACGTTTCTATGAACTATCTTTTGTTTCACGCGTCAGGCGTATTAACTCGTACACCTACAAGTTGTATTAGCAGTCCTCGTGCACTCGCCGAAGCGCACGAGAATTTGTCTTTACAGGAAAATAAGTCTTAACAGTTTAGTAAAGCGCTCAAACTGTTTCACCATAATTGGAGATTTAATTTTTTATACGTTTTTGTTTTTGTATGTTTAAAAATAAATATTAAAATGGTAATATAAAAATAAAGATGAAGTAGTTACTTAATATTTTGTCATTTTTAAATCTTTTGGATTGGTGGTTCAGCGCACGAGCGCACTTAAGGTGCAGCCGCCACTGCATATATATGTATTATTCTGTGATACGGACGGAGGAGAGTGTATGGAAGGAAGAGATGACAGGACCTAGGTGGTCACAGTAGGTGGTCAGTGACAGAAGAAAGTGGAAAGGCTTGTGCACAAAGCAGAACCAGCCAGTAGCTGGAAACAATTGATGATTATTTAGTGACAGTGCATCTTCTGGTATAAACATATTTTGTTATGTAATGATTTTGTTGTAAATTTACTACTTCCAATATTCCACAGACTGTCTCTTTTACTAGGCTATCTGGAAAATTACTAATGCATTATTCCTTTATTTCTTCTGTAAAAGAAATAAAGCATGGAAAGCCTTCAGTAAGGAGACTTAGGGGGACTAAATAGGGTATATACATGTATTATTTTTATATTTTAAATCAATTATTTACACATTTATATAACAACAGACATTGATCTAACATTGATGAAATTATCAAAATTTAACATTAAAAAAATATTTTAAAACTGCAATCCAGTTCCGACAATTTAAATGCTGCCAGTTTGGCATGCTGCACCATGACATCATTGTGCATGACTATATTGTACTTTGTGGAGTGTTATATCTCAAAAGTTTTATGTTTTATAACTAATTTTGACATGGAAGGAGGCCAAAAACCATTTTATAAATACTGTATTATACCTACGTGCAAAAATACGATAAGAAATGCACCTGATGAAGTGTATTTTTATGTCTCATGAGATGAAAATGTAAGAAAAAAGTGGTGTATAGCTATGAGAAGACGTAAAGTTGTTTATGTTGTCATGAAGATCTTTTTTATGTAACTACATAATGTTTAATATTGTTAAATTAAATTTGTAATAATATAAAACAACTTGTTACCAATTCAAACTCTAATTATAACTTAGTTTACAAAAGTTTAATAGGTAAATTTGTCAAATAATTTCTTATTTAAGCTTAATCCAAAGCAACTACAAACCTTTTAAACCTCACAAAGGAGAGCATCAGACATTTTAAAAAAGGATTTCAATCTCCTGAATATATGTTGGAGGAACTCATGATGTTAAGAAGCCACATCATTTAATGTTTGAACTGGCTGGTAATGATAATGATATACCTGTGGTAGCAACATTCCTACAAATGCGCCTACTAAAAAAATTTCAAATGCCTTTGATCACAAAATGTGGCATATATTATCTATATTCAGAATGCTGTAGATGGTAATATGTCCATTCCCTAATTTTCTGACCCTGGTTAAAGTCCCTGCAGTATTAGATATTTTTATTTGCAGAAATTGCTAAGCACGATTTTTTAAATTTTATTTCAACTTTAAAACAAATCTCTATTTCTAACAGACACAAAAAAAAAAAAAAATCAATTTTGTCCAATATATTAACAATGACTTCCTAATACACCTCACCGATAGCCACTGAAATTTGGTTAGTAGGAGAATCTGTTTTCTTCTCGTACATTATTTTATTTTCAACCATTTACACCCTACCACTCCATGGAATTGAACATACCGATCACAGAAAAAAGAAAAAATCAATCTTCTTGACGTTACGTATCCCATTTAAAATACTTCTTGACAATATGCAATTATAGAAAAGATGAAAATGAAATAAAGAAAAAATAATACCTATTTCAATTGAAAAACACGAAAACAATAAACTTGGTAACAAAATTTGAGAAAATCACGTAAGAATGTAGAATTTCCTGGCTCATGATTGCAGTGAAGTCTTTTACTACACTCCAGATTATGTTGTGAAAACACAATCTAGTGGTACACTCGTGATGACTTCATTTCGAATCAATGATTTTCTGGAAAAAAATTCTTTTCTGCTACATTATTATGTTACTAGCTTCAAAGCTCGTCAAAAGTGACAAGCTGAATGGTATGTTCTGGCAAGTCATTTTTTTTTTGCGATTGATTAACTTAGTAAAATTGTTGTAAAATGATGCGCAATGTAATTCTTTGTGTCTTACCTGCAACAAAAACTATTAGTTGTCATTCTAGTCTGGGGTGCATTTAAACTTTACCTCAAATTCCGCTAATATACTAGACCTAAGTATATTTTAATTAGATGTGTATTTCCCATTTTCAGCCATGTCATTGTCAGTTACTTCGGTGTGTCCTTTGATTCACATCAGGTATATCTAATACGTAACTAATGCACTAAAAGTGCAAGAATTTAATGATTCAAATATCTACAACTTAATCACCTAGCAGCTTTCACTCCTCCAACGTCAGTAACTGTAGAATCCGGATTTGATGCAAAATACATTGGCATCATGAAAACATTGTTTTTTTTTTTTTTTTTGGGAGATTTTTTTACAAAGCCACTTTTACTCACTATATATCGTATGAGTATTCTCACAAGAATGTATTATTTCACCCATTATGCTGACAAATCATAATTAAACTTAAATACAACCACAAAATAAAAAAAAACCTAGTAACTACCCCTTTATTTACAATATGAATGTATACTTTGATCTCACGTTTTGATTCGACCAATAGCCTTACGTTTTGAAAAGTTACTTTCTCTTGTATTTTTGACACTTTTGATTAATTAAAATCAATAAATAAAAAGCAGTTAAATAAGAAAAAAATGTTGTGTCAGAAATTCTACAGTAATAAAGCATCCAAATAAAAATTCTGCATGCATATTTGATTTTCATCAATATTCACAGTTCACATGTACGAATAGTTAAGGCTATATATATGGCATCAGAATTTCATTTGAGACAAAATGACACAATTTCCCCATTCTTTGTCCTTGATTTATACTTGCTTAAGCAAATCTAACCTTTCTGTACTCTGTCAGACATAATATTTTTCTCACATGACTCCTGCTGTTTTTTCTTTCCAATTCTACATTCTGACTTAAATCACAATAAAATGATACATGCTAGCTGTACTCTAGTCCTAGGACTACAGGAGAAGAGAGTATATTATCCAAAAGGAGATACACAGAAAAGAATTGTAATTTTAGACATCCACTGAATAATACTGTCAATTTTATATTGAAATGAGACTAGTCTTCCTCTCTCCTCCCATTATATAAATAAAAATAAGGATAAAGGAATAGACCATGCAAAAATGTTGGTAAGATGGTGTTGATACACCAAAGAACTCAGAAACATTTAAAGTTTTGAGAGCAGACCTTTCACGAGAAGAACATGGTTAAATGTTTGCACGTCGTGAAAGTACATATGTATCCTTTAAAAAAGTAATGGACTTGTACATTTGTCTCATACATGTGTTTCAGTCTACTTTGATGATTCAATTCACCATTGTTTCTGATGGTTATGTGATAAGTGAAGTACCGAGATACTGAGCTATGTACAAAAAATAAATAATAAAAATGCTAAACTTGCAACTTCCTTTCAGGGAACTAGGATGGTTAAGAAATTCATTTCTGGTTTCAGCAATTTAAAAATACAGCCTAGAATACAGGAAGTCTAATCCAAATTTGTACATTAACACTGCATATGCCAGAGAAAGACATTTAACTGTAAATACCAAGATGTTTTTCTTTTTACGAAAAAACACATACACCTTAAAAATCGAATACAAGGTGAAAATTGTCCATTTAAAAATGTGAACTCACCCAATTTTGCTTTCATATCAACTTTTTCATTTGTTTTTCTTCCAGGCTTCCGACCCCGCTTTCCTCCTTCCTTCCTTTCACAACGACTTATTTCCTTGAATTTAAAATAAATATATAATGACAACAATGAGCAGAAAAATGCTTTAAAGCAATGAAACTATAGATTGTATGGAAATTCATCCCAACACCTTCCATAGATGACAGCGGCTTGGATCAACGATGATGAACATGCTTAACACTATATTTCAGTATTAAAAGTTTTTCTTGCAAGTGGATGAGAATCTTGGTTAGGAGGTCAGATTTGATTACACCCAACCTCTTCACCAAGTATTTAGTAGTGGAATATTGGGTTATATGAGTTCATTGATCCCAGATGCCATCAATAATAAACAGGTATATAAGTAACACATAATTTACTAGCTATCATCACCAGACAATTTCACATAGCTCATAAAAGTAGCATTATTACTTATATACTAAAACACAAGTTTATTAATACTATTTTTTTAAATTTAATATTTGCTACAAAAACATTTGATTTTTAAAAAACGTTAGATGACAAAAGACACTTAACAAATTTAAGGTGATAAATGATTCCAAAATAATAACATGTGTTACGAAATTAGTGTTCTTATAAATTATGAGAATCTGTAACTATGGTTACAGGATGTGTGACAAAGAAAACTCAAAATTCTGTGAGCTGAAAAGACAAAAAAAAAAAAAAAAAAAAAAAAAGACATTCAATGGACACACAGGATATCCTGTTTAATTTTAAAGAACAGCTATTACATACACAATTGTTATAATTTTATAAACTATACCCCACTTTGGTTGATGACAGTCATAATATAAATTCATTGTAATATAACCCACACCAGCCCATTTTCGCCTTTTTAACTTCATAAAATCCTACATCTAATTTCCTAACCTTCTTGTTCCTACTTATGTTGAATGGCTTGAGTTCTGATTTTTTCCTTGCCATCCCCACACAACAGACATTATTAGTCCCACTAAACCATGTACTTAATGTATGAAAAGTTCTTATGGGGGATCGAGGGATGATGTGTTAATCTGATGCAATATTTTGAAGCCACTCTCTGACTTCATGTTCTGGCGAAGTGTCAGATTACTGTAGCAGTTGCTCTTTATATAGCCCATGCCTGTCGTAGTCATGTCAGGCACCTCTCAATGCTGGCCTACTATTTTTGCATGGAGAGGTGCTAGGTGCATGTCACCATGACATCATATCTCTACCATGCTGCTGGCCCTACAACCTCGGAAAGGTGCTCAGCGCACGTGACTATTGTAGACTGGCGTCGACTGTATAAGAGCAACTAATGCAGAAACACAACAAAAGATAGTGTCATATAATGGCTCCAATACTCTGCATTAGACTGATGCTTTTCCCTCTTAGGGGGCCCGAGAACTTTTCATACAATTGATACACACATCTTTCATTTGCTTTATATCTTAACCTTTTTCATTTACTTATGGCTTTACAACCTTGTTGAGGTTAGAGGCGGGGCATTTTTTCATATTTCTGTTAGCAACATTGGTATCCCTATCCATAATTTTCCCTAAATTTTCAAACATGCCCATCCAAATTTCAAGCTGCATTATTCAGTGGTCCCAATCCAGTTGCAGTAGTTTTTATGACTGCATTTTTAGCTACACCTTTTTTCTGAATTTCTTGTATAGTTGTGTGAAGTGTTCCCATCTCTATTGTATTCCCTTCTTTCCATTTTGTTTAGGCTGTTATAGCATGAAAAGCTCCAAGCTTTTGTTTATTTAGGAAAAAACACTTCTTCCATTCTTATTATATAATTCAGGTGTGCTGGTGAATTCGTTCAATATACTGAACCTTTCACTGAAATATCTTTTTCATACTGGAAACCATTCCTTTTCGTAACTGTACCTAAAACCAGCTTACTTTCTGGCACTTTTTACTGACCTCCCGTTTCTATTAGTATTTTTTGATCTTTTATTCCTTTTTTAGCCTGACACACTGGACAGATATTACCACAACCTATTAGGAAGAAATCCAACATGTTTAGCTCCCTTGTGCTCTGCTCTTTTACTTGCATAAAATCTTCCTCTAACACTAAGCTATTTGCAGAACTCTGTTCTCTTGTATTATTTACCTTATTTCCTTCCCAGTCTACATCCAGTAAATTTAAGTGACCACAAAAAATACCCACCCAATTCCCATATCAGGATTCTGAATATAAATTCTGTTTATCCCAAAAGGCCCCATTTCGATAATTCATTCTACCATTTTGATAAGCAGCCACAACTCTTATTTTTATTTTCATATATCCCAAAAATCTACACATAACAACCAATAACTATCACTGTTAACACTCATGAATACATACTCCTCCTCTAAATCTTCAGTACCTTTTAAAAATTTGTGGTAAAACTTATAGTAATTCTTTGGTATTTATTATTCTTCCTCCCCTCCCCAGGTCCTCCTTCCCCGTGAATTTGTAAACAACGTGAGTATGTGTAATCGTAAGTTTTCCGGGCGGATCTGTTGGATCTTCAGGTAGCGTCCACTGGTCAGTGTGAGGAGCACAGTCCAGTTGCGTCCTGGACTGTGCTCCTCACACTGACCAGTGGCATGTTATGCCATCGAAAATTCGTACATCTGCGATCAATTGATCTGGCTGCACTCCCGAGAAATCTTCAAGCAAGGTAAGTATGATCACCTATTTTTATCTCTTCACTAACTGCTTCTAAACTTAAAAAAATAATAATTGCAGTAAGCACTACCATAAACCCCTTATACTTTGAGGTGGGCTTATTTACAATCTTAACTGCTAACCCATAAAGTACCCCATTATGCACCTATTTAGGAGCAGGTGTCCAAGGGCACTCTTGCCATGACAGACCTATTGCTTTTCCCTTTCCTCCTGATTATCCCACTTCACAGTTAGATGATCATGGTAATATCGTATACTCTACTACTAGACTAAGCATTGTGTTGTTATTTATATATATATATATATATAAAATAATAATGTATAAATAGATAACACAAAAGTTTGTCTTTTTTTGTTGTTTTGATTTCGTGAGTTTTTTGGCTGGTTTTATGTAATCATCTATTTCTTCTTTCTGGGGCTAACCTCTTCATCTTCTCAATAACAATCTACATCTCCAACTATCTGGATCATATATTCTACTCTTTGTCTACCTCTACAACTACCAACAAATTTAATAATCTGGCATGTCTCAGAATTAGACTTGCGCATTATAGTTCGCGAAGAAAAGCGCTCAGTTTAGTTCGCAGCTCTCTCGCAAACTAGTTCTCTCTTTTAGTTCGTTAGTTCACGTCTCGAATTCAGAGAAACAGATCATTTGCTCGCCTTGCTACCGCTACTGCATGCGCTGTTTTGTTTGTTATGTCAGTTTTATTAGGACATAATCATTTTTTGTCATTTCTAAATAATTTAATATGACCTTCTTAACAAAAGTTATTGCTTACTAATAGCCCTTTCAAATGACATTAGAATGATCAGTTGCCGCCGATAAACCAAAGTGCTCATTGTCCTTTGCACAAATGGGTAAACTGAATAACTGTGTTGTTTTTACTATTTATTTTACATGCATTCGTAGAATATCAATTTTTTAAATGGATTTTTTTATTAGTTTGTGGAAGAAACATTACTTATAAAAGGCGCTAATGACCTCGCATTCAACGCGCCATTAAACCCCAACAACAACACAACATTACTTATAAAATATTATAAATGTGTTTATTTTGACGAATTAAAATACCTGTTTATAAGTAATCGGCTTTTTTTATTTAAAAATAGTTTTGGAAATCATGAACAAAATATAATTTTACTATTGGCTACAAGTTAAGTACTATATGACAGAAACAATATTACCTATATTATTAAGAAAAGTAACAGTAATACTTCCAATGTGATACCTAACAATTAGACATATAAAAGTGACAGTGACCCTTGAATGAGAAAGTGGTAACAATAACGAAATTGCGTAAATTTCCAATAAATTGGAAGTCATTGAGCATTTTTTATTAGTGTAGGGGAGGATAATCCAACACACATTCACAATATTTTGGCGACGAATGAAGCTGATGAAGACACAAAAGTTAAAATCTTTTTGAATTTCGCAAGTCATTTCTTTACATAACTTTCACAAATCTGTTAACCAACAAACTGAGATAAGTATTATATTATGTCAGCTTTAAAATCAGCGCTAGAAAAATGTAAAAGATACTATTTCTTTGGTTAAGAAAACAAGAAAAAGCCTTTAGAAGCCAAATTCTCCACAGAAAGTGATAATATTAAAAATAATGCTCTAGTATTCGTTGATAATAGTCTGGAGTATCTTAGTAAATAGTTAGATTTTAATGAAAGCAATTAGCTATAGAAAATCCAAAAATTAAATTTAAAACACAAGGTTTCATTTGATGGCTGTGTGACAATATTAGAGGTTCTAAATTTATGAGAAAAAAATGAGTATCAAAGTGAACGAACTTTACTCTGAAATAACAATATTACACGAAATCTAGGTAAAATTAAGAGCAGTATTTCATTAGTAAAAATGAGCTTTTGATCGACATTAATTTAACAACTGAAATCGATAAAGCATATTACAATTTTACTGTAGACAGAAATTTGTTAAAGATGCAAGAAGTGCAAAAAAATATAGCTTAAAAAATAAAATAGTAAAAAAACATATCCTTTGTCCCTTTCTACTCTTTCGTAAAATATTATATTTTTGAAGTGTACTATATTTTTATTGGTTATTCTAAAAATGTTGGTAATCCTAGCGGCGAATGGTGATAGTTCGTGACCGGGAATGCTCAGTTTAGTTCGCGAACGGTAGCGCTCAATTTAGTTTACGAACGGTAGCACTCAGTTTAGTTCGCGAGCGGTAGCGCTGTGTTTAGTTCGCGAACTAGGTCGCTCCACTCTGGAATTCCAGAAAAACAGCTTGTTCGCTCACTTTGCTAGCGCTACTTCATGCGCTCTCTTCTTTGTTATAATAGTTGTGATTATTGATAATTGTCTTTTAAGTGTTAATGGGATCAAAGTGTGTTTTGTTTTCACATTCCATGTTAAATTTCCGTTTTTGACTTCTGCAATAATTATTAATGTTTAACAGTTACATTTTTTTTATTTTATTTTTATATCTGTCTCTTCAGTGAAATGTGTCCACAGCAAACTGTGTTACCTTTTAGATAATAAACTAAAACGAAAGTTGGTCTTCGGGAAAGGATCGAACGAACTAACTAACTAAGGAGCGAGAGATCTGGGAACTAGTTCGCGTAGTTCGCTCGTGGGAGCACTCTTCCGAACTAGTTCGTTCGCGAACTACACAAGACTACTCAGAATATGATCTACCATCCTCCTCTCTGTTGTTTCTGTAAGACTCTTTCTCATTTCGTATTTCAACTGTCCAGTTAGTATTGAACCTTCTTCCATAGCACAGTATCTAACATGTTTCAATTTTCCTTCTTTTAGGTCCATACTTCACTGTCGTAAAGTACTGTGCTAAAAACATGAAGCTTAAAAAAGTTTCAATATGATTACTCTCATTTTAATATCATACCTGCTTTGGCCATTAGATATAATTTTACTTCTTAAGCAAACAAATTAACTTACTTTCCTATTACTGCTGGTCATATTTTTATATTTAATTTAATATTATTGTTATTATTTTTGCTACATTTCATCAATTGTTTGGTTTATGTTTAGTCCAAAATCTTTCTGAAATAATATGATCATGCCATTTAGTATCTCCTCAATATCCTCAGTCTGTTTTGCTAAAATAATAATAATAAAATCAGCATACTATTTCTTCTTCTCTCTTTGAACAATTATGTTACATTCAAATTTTTCTTTGACTTCTTTAATCGCTTCCTCTACATACAAATTGTCTCACTCCCTTTATGTCTCTTGTGACCTCTACTTTCATTATAGCTACTTGATACTTAGGTAGATTATCTAACATTTCTCTATATCAATATTTTAGAACTGATGTCTCTAAAATATTGAACATCTTGTTCAACAAATGCCATAAAAGTATACTTATTTCTCTTGCTCTGCCCCTCAAGTATTAATCTTATGGCCAGACTCGTTTTTCCTGTACCCCAGTTTTTCTGCTCCTAATCTACTATCTCTTCTATTAACATTTGTGTTCTTCTGTATGTCAATAATTCTGAAGCATCTTATGATAAGACTTATAGTCTGATAATTCTCACATCATTCAGCTTGTGTTTTCTTTGGAACTGAGGAGGTGATACTTTGGATTAATTCTAGATGGGGATACCGCCACAATCTCTTGGGTTATGATTACGTTTCACATTGGTCCAGGCTGCATTACGACCAAAATGCATATTTATAAAATATGATTTTGTCAATAATCATTTGAGTTTATATTGTGATGCAGCCTGGGCCATATGTCACAATGATGTCATATATACCACATGACCTGTGTGTTTACTACGCAAGGCGGTATTCCCATCTAGAATTAAAATGATACTTTTATTAAAATTAGCTGTTTCATAACTTTTTGATATGAAATGGAATAATGTTTCAATTCCTTGTCGCAGCAACATTTTAGAAGTTCTGCATTAATCTCAACTCCTTATTTTAAATCTTTTAAAGCTTTGTCAAATTCTGTGCTTAAAACAGAATGTCCTAAATCATCAATGTCAACAACCTCTTCTCTTTAGAGTACACTATTGTTCAGATCATTCCCATCATTACAAGTTATCTAGGGTCTACTTGGTGATTATTAGGAATAGCATCAATTTATAAAAAATCATAGGTAACAGTAAGAAAAAAAATTATCAACAATGATTAACGAATAAAGTACATCAATATTCTATATTTATAAAATTTAATCAAAAATTTATTTTTAATTAAAATTATTAATAAAAATCCTAGGGCACGAAAAAGATAAATCAAATTTTCACGACTATATAAACAACTTCCTTTATCTGGAATGTTCCATATCACGCGATACAGTGCTGTCGATTCTAAAACATATTAAAAAGTCCTTCCCTTATATCCAGTAAGTATTGGTCTATAAAGATTGTAATACCACTTCAGACTATTACTCGATTAACTGTCAAGCACAAGAATAACTGAAATCACTGCTGTCTGCTTGAAATCTCACCATTTCGTCAACATCTCTCAGATCCAAAAATTTCTCCTCAAAATCCATTAGTGAAACTCGGACGTTTAATGGTGTGACACAACATTTGGCAACAAAGAGTATGTTTACAAATTTTGCTTTGTTTGCTTACGAGGAGCTAGTATATGTAAACATTACAAAGATGCTTTATAACAAAGCTGTCATGTCAACTTCTGGAAATATTTGATATCTTTGTTGTGTATTTGTAATTTTATAGTTCGTGACTTCGTGAATTGTTTTGTATTGTGGATGGGCTGGGTAGATATTGACTTGTGATTAGTTATTGTAATTTGTTTTTAAAAAGAAGATTTAATGCCTCTTAAATAAGTATAATTTAAAAACTAAAGGTTAGTACCGACTGCCATATTCTGATCAACGATAATTCTTCTTAGCGATGAACATCCATATTTTGTGGATCATTATGTTTTGTGAATTGAGGAAAGTCCACTTTTTCCTGTTAATTGTTTGAGTTGTTGAAGAGCATTATTTTTTTTGTGGCGTGAGGTAGTGTACTGCTTTTGGCAATATTTAACTATTTTTTTCCATTTTTTCTCAAATTATGTGAAACAAGTGATCGGCCGGCGTTTTATGTTGTAGAATTGACATCCATAATCAGAACTCTTTCTCATCTCGTATTGACACTTGTATTTCCAGGTATTTTGCGTAACGTGAAATTTATTCACCAGTGTTGCTGTATATTTTACCTTTTGAGCTGATCATTTCTTGGTAAAAGGCAGAAACCTCGGTTCAAGTTTATGTCGCGATACACGATGTTGCTAACTTAGGATAAAATGATTCTATCAATGCGCGTGATTGAGGTTTTCAATTTGTAGTCCCAATATTAGCGGAGATTGTTGTTAGGTTGAAATTTAGCCTGTCTATAATGAAAACTAAACCTTTTTGTTACAGCCAATGGCATGAGGAATTAAGTTATCAGTTATTTAAGCAACTTTCACAAGCACTATGTCGTGTTGTGACGTCATGTATCGCGATGTAAACTACTCCCGAATCCTCTTTCTTGGATGTAACCAAAATTTGGTCTTGAAAACTGTCATTTCTTCAATTCACTCTTAATGTCAAATCCTTTCATGAAGGTGCTGTAGCTGGAAAAAGACCTATAATACATTGTTATACCTATATTAGTCAATGTAGCCAGTCTAATTTAGTTTAGCTTAAGAACAGTGAGTAAATGTGGGCCTCTGATGCAAATCTTATAAATTGCTTTAAGAGATCCAGTGACAAACTGTTTCATCTGCAGCATTCCTTATGTAATATAATTTAATTTTTTTGGAGCATTTGCATATTCCTACACATCTGCCACATTCCTTGACGTGAACATTTACTGACAAAAAGTTGCTCCACACACCTCTGTGCACACCAGACCGACAGATTTACAATAGTACCTACAGTTTGGGAGTTGACATCCTTTCCATATCAGACATTCACTTCCTTGCAGCCTCGTTATCCAGCATATATGTTCTGATCTTGAATCCCTGTTTAGGTATTCACAAACTCTCACATCTTGCTGCTGCAATGCTGAACTTTTAAATAAACAAATCTTTGATGCTACCAATTATCATTTTCACACTACACGTTCTGCACTCCATAAAGCTGATAAATGCCCCTCATTCGTCACCCAGCTGTCTGTGCATCTCTTGCGGTGTAGGCATGATTTTCTACATTCCTTCCCTGCACATAAAAATCCTACCCACTGCCCTACGCAAATGCTTCAGCAGACAACCTGATCTGAAGAGCATCTTGATCCACAAATGCTCAACTTCTCCTAGACTGCTATATGTGTTTTTCCCATGTAATAGACCTCATTGCAAAACTTTCATCATGCATCCAACCACCACTACTTTTTCCAGCCCTAATACAGGGAAATATTTTGCTATTGTTGGACTGAGCATGGTAAGTAAGCAGAGCATTATGGCCTTACAGTTGGGAAGACATGGGTTCGAATCCCTATCCGACCATCAAGATTTCAGTTTTCCATGGTTTTCTGAAATCACTCTAGGTGAATGCCAGGATAGTTCCTTTAGAAGGCCATGGTTGATTTCCTTCCCATTACTTGATCCCAGTCCTTTCCTGCCTCTAATGACCTTGACATTTATAACGTGTGAATCTGTTGTGGATTTTGCCATAACCGTGATGCCATAGTTTGAGGATGGATTCATATGTAACTTAATCAGACAAATCAAAAGTGAAGGATAAAATTTTTCAATGTCTAAGATATGCTGTCTCAGAGTTGGTGTGGTTAAGTTTAAATGCACCCTGGACCAAACAATTTGCTAAAGCCACAAGAAGCTATATGTTGGACATGCACAGTGGGTGTTCTTTTTTCTAATTACCAGTGTGGTTAGGTTGAAAAGCAGCTCAGACCTGAAGAAAAACACTGTCAAAGGCAGAAGGAACTATGCCTATAATTAACAGTCAATATCTCGAGGAATAAGTAAGGTACCAAAAAATTTTATTCTGCACTTTTTTCTTGTAAAATTACATAAAAATCCTTGATCATATTGCATTGCCATGGTTATGATAGTGCAGCCCTGTTATTGGACATGCCACTTACATTAATACACACCTCATTTACCAACTTAGTTGCCTTCACTGAACAAACTTCTAATATAGTTCTCACTGCTAACCAACTGTACATAAGGATGAACGGCTGAAGGTAAATAGTTGATATTGGCAACCTAGATCCTCAACAGTTTCAACAATTATGCATATAATAAATTTCTAAGTGCTGTTTGTTGTAAAAAAAAACCAACACTTTTGAACTTCATTATGTTGTTCCCAAAGAAAATTGTATTTCAGAGACGCTGGTTCGAATCGCCGTCCGGGCATCCAGATATGGGTTTTCCATGGTTTCCCAAATCACTCCAGGTAAATGCTGGGATGATTCCTTTAAAAGGCCATGGCCGAATTGCTTCACATTCCTTGCCCCCCCCCCTCTCCCAATCCTTTCCCGTCTCTAAAGACCTTGCTGTTAAGAGACGTTAAGCAGTATATATATATATATATATGTATTCATTTTCTCGACCGGCGGTCTTTCCGTGAGGCAGTCTCCGGGTGCACCCACCTCTCATAATGTTCTCTTGTTGAAGAAGGGTTTTCCCCCGAAAATTTCTTTATTATTTGTGTTTGTGTCTTTTCTGTGTGTTCGCGCCCCACATCCATCATCTAAAGGTAAGTGGTGGCTCATTTCCCTATCCTAATTTGATTCCTTTCTGCTACTTAGCGTCTTTTTTTCATTGTTATCATATATATATATATATATATATATCACCAGGTGATGGGATGTTTGAAATGAGATGCCATCATTTTTCCACAACAGAAAGCATTTAAAAAAACTCTTTATATGCCTCTTTGTTAAAACTAATTGCCGAGAATTGTCTGAATATGTCTGTATACACATTTGAATAAATAAATAAATGAAAAGCCTGCAATGTTTGGCCTTTGTAGATGATCTAGCAATTCGCTCCAACAACAGGCAAGAGGCAATCTATTCCCTTGAAAAACTTCATGAAATTTAAGCTAATGTAGTCTCCAAATCTCATATGCTAAAACCCACTATATGGAAGTATCTTCATGGTACCAAAGTGGACACTCCATTAAAATGCGATTTGGCAATATCTCTCAAGTAACTAAATTCAGATATCTAGGAGAAGCTATTCAATCTGCAGGACTAAATCGTGAAGCAAACAAATGCTTATAGGATCACCTGGTACAGATACAACAAAAAGTCAAGTTAAGACTCTATAACACTGTAATCCAATCGGAGGCATTGTACGAATAGGAAACTTTGATTAATTGGAGGGGGGAAATAATTGATTAAAGATAATGAAAAGCAAGAAAAATTTTTTTAAAGAAAAATCTTTGGCTTAGTTTATACAGGAGGAATGTGGATGAAACTATATCAGCATTCGGAAAAAAAAAATATCAGATACTTTCAGCAAAAGACAAATTAAATTCTTTGGTCATATTATCAGAATGAATAACAACAGACTAACGAAAAGAATTCTCAACCTGACAATTTCAATGAAAATGAAAAACAATTGGCTAATTGAAATTGAAAATGACCTCCAGGAATCGGAATCACAGATGATGATATACAGCAGAGATGCGGATTTAGTAGTGTGATCAGTAAACACCAATTTGCTAACAAACAGCATTAGAAGAATGAACACCTGGACGGAAGAACGTAGGAAAGAACTCGGCGAGAAAAGAAGAAAAACACATTGCTATATAAGTTCATTCGCACTCCTCAGATGGGTAGAAGAAGAAGAAGAATGCCTGCTATGAGATTCGATCTGGTGATGAAGGACTTATTAGTCAGAGAACTTGCTTGCTGCACAACACCCCCGTTGAACTCTACCTAACATAGAAAGTATTTGAACGCAACAGAATATTTCAATTCCGATTTTTCTCAACAATGGCAAAGAAGCACATTTTAATGCTTTGCTGTATAGTACCTCTGGCTATGAGCTTTTATTACACACAGTATGAACTGAACCTGCATTTTCAATTTGCAGCCTCCGCTTGTGAGATACAAAACTTTGGTTTAGTCCATTGCTTGAATATGGTGGTGTAGAACGGTACCCACATTTTTTGTATCAAGCACAATAGTTGAGGGGTGTGCAGAGAAGGCCTGCTAGATTTGTATCTGGAAATTACGGTAGAACACAATCAATAACTGAAATGATAAAGGAGGAGGGTAAAGAGAGTCATGGTAGTGTATTAGGTGTATATTTGTGATGAGGCACAGAAAGATATTGGTGGAAGATTGTGAGGTGCATTTGGCACACAATTTCAGGCACAAGGGTATGAGAAGATATTCTTTCGTATTATACACTCTCTTCATCCTCTTCCTTCTTTCCAGTGACTCCCAATCCAGTTACTGATTGGATCCTGCAGTAATTTGCAAAAAAAAAAAAAAACTAGCTACTCTCTTTTGGATGCCCTTAACTTCTGTATTTTATATGCAAAATATGGATCCCAAACTACAGCACCATATTCAAGCAATGATGTGACGAAAGTTCTGTAACCCAGTTTCCTCACATCTATCGACATCCTCTCATCATACACTCCAGTAAAGGAAGTATTTTGAACCCTTTTTCTACCATCTGCTTACTGTGTCCTACCTGGTGATATTCCGATACCATCAAAGTATTGTTACCTACTTAAGTGAGTATTACTCAAATTGTCTTACGATACTTACTCATATCAATACTGCAAAAGTATCGATACTTACTCATATCAATAGTTTTTTTTTTTAAATTTATGTCGAAATATAAAAATATATGTGACATGTTGCTAAATTACTTGTTTTATTTGCCTAGTGTAATAAAATCAAATAACACTCAGTAAACATTTTTATTTGTTAATTTAAATTGTAATAAAGCTCACATTGTAAGCAAACTTTGAAGGTTTTGTCTTATCTTTAAATATTTATTTATTATAGTTTAACACTTTTAAACAATAAAAGTATGCTTTTGGGAGGTTTCCCAAAAAACAATTGTTCCAAATACAGGGTGTCCACAAATGAATATCGGGGTTTTAATGCTTTATAAGATTTATTACATTATCCTTACAGTTATAAATGATATGTCAAATGAAAGAGCAACTCAAACAGTTTCATATACAAGCTTACAAGTGTTCTATGTGGGCACCATTTGTCACACGGCACACATCAAGTCTGTAGCCGAGTTCTTCCCAAACGTTGAGCAGTGTGTCTTCAGTAACTGTTGCAACAGCTGCTTCAATCCTCTATCGTAATTCAAGGAGGTCGGCTGGTAATGGAGGCACATACACATGATCCTTGATGAAACCCCAAAGGTAGAAATCGCATGGCGTTAGGTCAGGTGAACGTGGAGGCCACGCATAGCAAGCTCTGTCATTGGGCCCCTTGCGGCCAATCCAGCGGTCGGGTACAGTTACGTTCAACCAACCGCATACTTCGTTATGCCAGTGAGGTGGCGCACCATCTTGCTGGAAAATGAAGTTCTCTGGTTCATATTGTTCCAACTGAGGGAAAAGCCATTGCTCTAGTGTATCAAGGTAAGAAGTACCAGTTACAGTCGGTTCATAAAAAAAGAAAGGTCCGTAAACTTTCCGCCGGGATACGGCACAAAAAACATTGATTTGATGTGATGCGCACATTATGAGTGTTAACATGTCCACTGAGGTGAAAGGTCGATTCATCACTGAAGACAACATGATGTAGAAAATCTTCATCGTCATGTAACAACATTTCGTTAGCGAATTTGGCACGTAAACCATGGTCTGCAGGCTTTAGAGCCTGTAACAACTGTAAACGGTAAGGACGTAGTTACAAGCGTTTCCTTAAAACTTTCCAAACAGTCGACTTAGAAATTTCTAATTCGCGACTAGCCTTCCGAACAAATTTCTTTGGGCTACGAGTGAACGACTCTCTCACTCGCTCAACAGTCTCTTCGCTAACTCTTGGTCGTCCCGCGCTCTTCCCTTTACAAAGGCAGCCTGTATCTTCAAACTGATGATACCATCTACGGATGTTATTGTCACTTGGAGGATCACGCCCGAACTTAATGCGGAATGCACGCTGCACAGTAACTACAGATTCAGTCTTTGCAAACTGTAAAACACAAAACGCTTTCTCTTCACTAGTCACCATCTTTGCTACTACCGCATTCTAGCGGATCGCAGCGGAAACATTTCACGCACATGCGCACTAGTGCCAACGAACAAAACTGTTTGAGTTGATCTTTCATTTGACATATCATTTATAACTGTACGGATAATGTAATAAATCTTATAAAGCATTAAAACCCCGATATTCATTTGTGGACACCCTGTATTTGGGGATAGCTTGTTTCTTTTGTTTGTCATCGTTTCACTGGCACTAGAAAACAAACATTCACTCAATACTGATGTTGCTACAATAATAAGATACTGTTGTGCGTGTTTATACAGACAAGGAAATATAAGTTTCATTTCTTCCCATTCTGTAAATGGATTGCTTTTTAGAGACATTGCAGTGTTTGGCAAGTAGAAAGAGACTTTGTCACTATGGTGCATTTTATTTTTGTTTGTGATATTTTCAGAAGTGATATTCCTGTGAAACGCTAGAATCTTCTTCCAATTCACATGGGCTACTTAGTTCCTTATGAATCATATCTTTTAGTTTTTGTGTGAGGCTGTGCAGGAGCGACCATTGGCCAGGTATAGCGAAATGCGTGCCGAGTACAACTTTATTACAATCAAATATGGATCTAAAACAAACTCTTTGAGATTAGATTGCCTAGTCTAATTCTGATTTTGTTTCACTTTCAATGCTGCCAACTTGACGTCAGCAGAAAATCAATTTCATAGGGGTGACTGAGTGGCGCAACAGGGATGATGCATTTAGAATTTAACATTGGGTGCATTTCGATTCAATACAAGTACTTTTCTTCTAATACTGAGTAAGTATCAAATAAATTAATTCGAATACGAAAACCACTCGGTATCGAAACAAAGTATCGAGTACTTACTCCTATTTACTTGTATTGTAACATCACTAGTCCTACCCAGTTTAGTTTATTATCAAATGCTATGCTAAGGTATTTATACTTCGAGTAACTGTGTCCCCTCCCTTTAATCATAAATAATCTTCATTTTTTTTATTTGTGTACATAATAAGCTGACTCTTCTTGGCATTTGTGTTTGTTCTGCGTTGACCTACCCAGTTAGATATACTGTAGCAATGGTCACAATACACAACTGTATGGCACACTCATATTCCCTTCCATCTCTTTTGGTACTACACTTTGCTTTCTGCCTTTTAAGAATTCCTCTAACAAGCAAGTCATTTTCATCCACTCCAATACTATACAAACCATTTTATGGCTCACTCTGTCAGATCCCTTCAGTTTCTAGCATAACCATAGATGCATCGTTCAGTGGTCACCCTGAACCAACAATATTCTTCATAAATGCATAGATGCTGTTATTACTTGTTTAGTTGTTCTAAGTTTTCCCTATTGTCTTGCTGCCGTAACCCACTAATGTTGTCTTCTCACTAATCGCTTTAACCTCCTCACCTCCCAATTGCAGAATGTAGGTTCTGTACTGCTCATTATTTTCTGTTTTGAAATAAATATTTTGTCACCTTTTATTATTATTATTATTATTATTATTATTATCTCGTCAAACTCTTCCCACTTCGACTCCACAGTTCTTGTGCCAACCTTCCATTTGTTGAACCTTCCCCTGAAATATCTCATCAATATGAAGTTTGTACCTTTTTACAATTTTACCTATTTTCCCCTTCAGTTCTGGCGATGGTTTACTGAATCCCCTAACATCCATCAGATTGCATCAAGATCACTTATTCCTTCATTAATTTACATCCCGAAAAGTTATCATTGGACTTTATTAGAATGATATCCAACATGTATGGTCTCTTCGTGTTCTACTCTACCAACTATTTGAAATATCCTTCCCTCACTAAGGTATTTGCAAAGCTCTGTTCCCTCGTGTTTTTAATCTTATTTCATATCAAGTTGACACCCGATAAATTCATATTCACAGTTCAGAGGTGAGCACAGAATGGTCATTATTGGTTGGGATTTAATTTTAATTTCTTCTCCCTAAGAGCCTCCCTCACCTTCATCACTCATTATTTTACTATGGTAAACAGCCAGTACCCCGATTTTTTTTTTTTTTTTACTACCCCAGAACTCTACCCCTAGTATCTCATAGTAATAATTTATGAATATCGGAAAACTATAGTAATCTTTGCCAACCAATATTAATACCCCTCTACCAACCTTCCTGAGCATCCCATCCTCTTCTGAAAGTTTCATATCACTAAACAGAGTGTTCCTTGGAATGGGTATTAGAATTTTTGTAGACTAGGTTCTAAGTTGTCATATTGGTTCCCACCCTTGTGAACAGTAACAAATACCTGTAAGATATAGTGCAGCAAAATTAACTAAACTTCCTGATACAAGGTACACATTCAAATTTTGGGTTTGTTGTTGTTGTTCAGCCTTTAGGGCACTTCAACGAAATTTTGGGTTTGGAGAAAAAGTTAGACCTTTGGAGATGACAGCAAGCTGGGTTTGGGAGGGGGAGGGAGACAAATGAAAGAAGATTCACAACAGCAATTTTGAGTTTCCCCGAGATTGGTGTGTATGGGGAAGTGTGTGAGGAATTGGTGGTGAAAAGGTGGGATAGGAAAGAAGATATTAAAGACCTAAGGTTGTTGAAATTAGGTGTGGCGGGATAGTAAAATGGTCTCTTGTGTGGACTGGGAAGATGTAGTGCAACATGCAGGTAATTCTTACTGAGGGATCATAGTCTGTGCTTGTTTTGATAACAAATGAGTGTATTCATTAGGGATCTTCTATTGATAATGTAAGGGGGGAATGTAAGAAGAGTGAGCAAGTATATTATTGATTGAATAAGTGAGGGACTGATGAAAGGGGAACAAATGCAGTTTAGAATAAAACTGCAGATCTCGTGTAGGCACAGGAAGTTTTGTATGTAGGTCATTGGTCTATATATTTAGTGAAGGGTTTGGATTGGAGGAATAAGACATATGATCAATGTTTAGTGAGACAGGAAGAATGAAACTACTATAACGAAAAGTTAAAATAATAATCTACTCAACAGTAATTGACCAAAGAACCTGACAAAACAAAGTCAGTTTCCATGGGGATGTTAAATGTTTCATGACAGGAAATGGTCCTTATGGTGGAATCAGTGTACCAAAAGATGATTTTAAAATGGGAATAAAACCAATGATTTGAATTAGTAAACTATTAATTGGGGAGAAAATGACAATGGTTAAACCAGTAGCATTGGGGAGCAACAGCAGCAGGCAGAACTTGTCACAATTGAATTAGAAGAAAAAATAATAACAAGTGAATAGCTAAGTTTTTACAACAATGCAGTGAAGAAAAATTTGAAATCCGGTTTAATGAGTCTAACCACGATGAAGGTGTGATAAGTCAACACAGAAAATTGCAGCAACCAGTGGTTGGGTTTTGATGATGGTCAGTGAGACAGCAAATAGATGAAGAGAAAGTGGTGGAATATTTGAAAGCCATTCTGGACATGAATGAGATTGTTGCACTAATGAAGAGGCCTGTGCAGTTAATATATACAAGGGGGTACCCCAAAAAACTGGAATTATTTTTTAAAAGCTATATATTTTCAATTTTTTTACTAAACAGTCTTATTCTCTTCAAAATACTCTCCATTACAACTAATACATCTGTGCCATCGGAGCTTCCACTGTTTGAAACATTTTCTGTAGTCATCTTTAGAAATGGCTGACAGTTCCCCCCTTGTTTTTTTTCTTGACCTCTCCAATGTTGTCAAATCGGGGCCCCTCTTCATGTGCGAAAAAAAAAAAAAAGTTGCACGGAGACAGGTCACGCGTGTAAGGTGCATGGGACAGCGGAACTTTGCCATTTTTAGCCAAAAACTGCGTAACAGAGACAGCTGTGCGCACAAATGCATTGTCATGGTGGATTAACCAGTCTCCTGTCTGCCACAAATCGGGTCTTTTTTGACGAACACTGTTGCCTAATCTTCTTAAAATTTCCAAATAAAAGGTTTGATTTACAGTCTGATGCAGGGGAACAAGCTCTGAATGAACTACACCCTTGGCATCAGAAAAGCAAATGAGCATTGTTTTGATGTTTGATTTGACAATATTTTTTTTTGGATGTGGTGACAATGACGTCTTCCATTGGCTTGATTGTTGCTTTTCCTCTGGGTTGTAAGCATAGTACCATGACTCATCACCAATAATGACCTTTGACAGAAAATCTGGATCAATTTCAAGCTGTTGTTTCAAAGCACGACATGTTTCAACTGGATGTTCTTTTTGATTGTCAGTCAGAGGCCAAAAAACAAACTTGGCATCAACCATTTTCATTCCCAAATCTTGTGTTAAAATTCGCTGAACCAAGCTCCAAGATAACGCACTAATCTCTGACATTTGATCAGTTGCCTGTCGATGGTCTGAGAGCACAAGCTCTCGAATTTTTTCAACATTTTCGTCAGTTCAGGCAGTTGATGGACGTCCAGAACGAGGTTTGTCATCAATCGATTTGTCGCCATTTTTAAACTGATTGAACCACTCATACACTTGAGTTTTTCCCATAGTGTCATCTTTGTAAGCTGTTTTCAACATTAAAACAGTTTCAGCAGCATTTTTACTGAGTATAAAACAAAATTTCACAGCTGCACGTTGTTCACTTAAACTTGCCATCCTCAAAAACGGAACAATAAAAAAGCAATGCTAGCAAAAACAGTCACTGCAGACTAACAGAACAAGACAGGTTGACAACACAGGTGGCACTGAACTGAAAATGAGTTGCACTGTAAATGCCTAACGGCAGAAACGCGTACTACACAAGCTCCGCTCACGGCAATGCTATTCCGGTTATTTTTGGATACCCCCTTGTATGGATGTCAAACTTGGCTGGATGTGATTATACAGCGCGGCAGATAAACAGTTGTAAAATACAGCAAATGAAAACATGACGAAAGAAGCAGATAAAGAGGGTGGGGGGGAGGGAAGAAATGGAGTAACTATGAAATCTACAAATAGGACAACCACAGAGACGAATCCAATAGGCAACACACTCAAATTTTTTTTGAGCAGGAAGCCATGTGGTGAGACTGTATTAATCATTATTATCATCATCATCATCATCCTCATCATCATCATCGTTGAGTCATGTGTTAAACTCTGGCGTGTGAACACCTCCAGAACCACATGGCCCATTTTCTAAAATATGAATAAGGGGTAAACCGGAATATTGTACATGTTTTTGCTCGTCATGTACGTTTTTCACTTGTCGTGGCCTTCAACTTTTGTGAGTGATGATACATTTTCCCTATCCTTTTTTATTTATATTGCGTAAAAGCCATTTCCTCTTTCCTAGTATCATCATCATTAGACATTTCCACTTTTGAGGGTTGCCTCATCCATGTTTGTCAACCATTCCAAGTTTTTCCTTCCACCACTTGTCTCCAGTCAACCCCATTTGCCTGTATGTGTTTCTTCTCTTGGTCCATCCATATTGTCTGTGTTTTCTGGTAGGTGTCCTGCCCTTTCCATTATTTAAGACTTATAAATTCAGCATTCTTCCCACCTCCATCCTTTGACATGCCCTAGCCAATGCATTCTCCTCTTTCTTAACGTCTCTTCCAATGTTTTATCTTCTAATCTATCCCTGATGTTTTAATCTCAAATCTTATCTTTTCTTGTGATGTTCTCTATCCACCTCAGAAATCTCATCTCTGCCATCTGTAATCTGTTAGTATTGGCAAGTAGTATACTTTACAAAGCAAGTTTTTTGTTTTCTTCCCCATGTTCCACCTTCAGATTATATCTTTGATCAGGTGTCCACTCTTGCTTATTCTCTGACTCATTTCCTCCTCCATCTTTCTGTTGGTAGTTACTTTGCTTTCCACTCTACCCTTCTGCTGTCTTCATTATTTTAGTTTCTTTCACGTTCATCTCCAGACCATGTTTCTCCATTGAATCCACAATTTTCCTTTTCTCTTTCCAGTTACTGTTCTCTTCCCTCCAATATCGTTATATCATCAGTATATGCTATGAACTTAAATTCTGCTGGGTTTCTGTGTCCTCAACTTCTGCAACTACTACATCTAAAACCACACAAAAACAGGTGACCGTACACTTCCTCTCCTTACTCTCCTTACCATCTGAAACCAATCCAAGTATCTGTTATCTATCCACACACAATTTTCACACTTCTCATAAATGTTCCTTAATAGTTCCATTGTTCCTTCATCTATTTCTCTCTCTCTTTTTATTTTTTTCCACAGACCGAGTGTGGTGGGTTAACGGTTAACATTCTGGCCTCGCATTCGGGAAGACGGCGGTTCGAATCCCTGTCTGGGCATCCAGATTTGGGTTTTCTTTGGTTTCCCCAAATCTATGTGAATGCTGGGATGCTTCCCTCAAAAGGTCATCGCCAAATACCTTCCTGTTCCTTGCACCCAGTCCCATCCTGCCTCTAATGATGTCAACAAGGCGTAAAGCCATAAGAAAAAAAATCATTTTCGAGCATATGATACTGTATCATAGACCTTTTTTTTTTATGACAATGAACACTTCTCCTTTTCATTGCACTTCACGTGATGTGTCCAGTACCTTGGTCAGCACGTCTCAAGGTTTTGTTATGTTTCTTATCACTTTATACAATATTTTCTGATTTCCTTTATATTTTGCCTTCAGTTTTTCTGTGAATTCATACCAAGATTCTTCCTTTGCACTATTTTTATAATTTTTCCGAGGCTTTGACTAATCTTTTCCACTCTGTTCTATTTAGAAATTAGTAGACGACCCATGCAAAAATTTCGCGAGTAAATGGTTGAATTTTTGTAATATAATGAAAAGTAGAACCACACTTTTGTAGCAAATATTTATTTGTTTAGTGTAATAGTTACACATCAAAATACAACATATTACAAAACAGTTAGGAAAATTTAAAACACACTGTCACTGACCTTAACAGAATACAACTAACCTGAACAAAATGCACACAGCACACATCTCTGTGATATTTGTTGCTGTGCGAATAAAATGTTTACATTGGAATTGTATAACTAAACAAAAATGTTTCCATAACAGAAAAAATATCTGAAAAGCTACTTATTCTATAAAAAACAGTTTATTGACATCTCTGTGATATCTGCTACTGCAGATCTAGAGATTTGGCTCTGAACTGTCTCATATGCGTGACCTCTTTAATTCATCAAATTCCAATTAATTCTTTCCTAATTTATGATTTTACCTAATTGGAGACCTTAATCTTTAAAACGATGTGTCATTTATCGATTTCGGTTAGATATCAAAGGAGATAAATGGCTCATAATAATAATAAACACGTTGTAGAAATAATGTTGATGCTTCTGCCCTTTAAGGGTCGAATTCCAGAAAATTCCTTTTGTAAAACATGGTATTACCAACACACCCCTGGCCTAAACCTACGTTAAACCTGTCACTTGCTATCTCTCATTTCATTTTACAGTCAGTTACTTATATACGTACATTTCATCTATTCATGTTATATTTTTATATATATATATATATATATATATATATATATATAGATTGTTTGTAAACAAAGGCGCTGGAGAACAGTCCCTTAAGCAGTACACTAATAACATTTCTGAAGCCCTAATATCCCGCAATTACCCCCCAGATTTAGTTCATAAACAAGTTACACGAGCCACATCAGTACCGACACAATCCATCAACACCCCACAACCATCGAGAACCAACCAAAGCCCAGTTTTGGTCACCCGCTACTTCCCTGGCTTAGAATCCATCAACAGGATCCTAAGACAAGGATATGATCTCCTCCGAGCCTGCCTGGAAATGAAAACACTCCTACCACAAATCCTTCCCCAGCCCCCCAGAACCTGTTTCAGTAGACCCCCCAACTTGAACCAACTCTTGGTCCATAAACATGGAACCCCTCAGCCCACAAGACAGCCCCAAGGATCCTTTCCGTGTAACAGGCCCCGTTGCAAACTTTGCATGATGCACCCACCTTCGACCACCTTCACCAATCCCGTAACAGGGGAAAGCTTCTATATCACTGGATCGGCTACCTGCGTAACTTCTCACCTGATCTATCAACTTACCTGCAACCACTGCCCAGCCTCCTACATAGGTCTGACCACAAATCCACTGGCCATCCGGATGAATGGACACAGACAATCGGTCTGGACTGAGAACCCTGACCACCCTGTTTCTTTTCACGCCACCACTCATAACACCAACAATTTCAACACCTGCTTCACAGTCCGCGCCATCAAAGTACTCCCAGACAAAAGCAGCATCTCAGAACTGAGAAGGTGGGAACTGGCCTTTCAGTACCAACTGGGGACCAGACAACCACCTGGACTAAATTTAAGATAGCTCCAATTTTCCTTTTTCCTCTCTCCTCCGACCTTTGCCACTTACCTACCATCATTTCCCACAAAACCATCGCTCACCAGAGCTTTCTCTTTTTGTACTTAGATCTATTACAATAATTGTTTTCTGTCGTGTGTTTTATATTATCATATTTTTTCCGTGTGTAGTATTTTTTCGTGTGTAATATTTTCAATAATTTTGCGTGTGGAATAAATTTTTTATGGGGGCACTTATAGATCGTTTTCAGTAGATTCCCTCCCTCTCCACCTCGACCAGCCGACCATGTGCACCCCGTGTGGTCTCCTCAGTTGGTTGCTAGCTTCTGCGCGGCAGCCACCTCATCCTACAACCTGATGAAGAGCTAAGCTCGAAAATTTGTATTATGTTTGTGTTTGTGTGTTTTTTCGTGTTTTGACGCCGCTGGAGCCCTCATCTTTGGTAAGTGGTGGTTTTTCTCCTATCCCAATGTCTAATATATATATATATATATATATTTATTTGTATCTCCCTTTATTTTTGTCTATAACCAATCTAAATAAAATTATAACTTTTTGAATTATGCTACACAAACATTATTTTATTTCACTTTTATAGCTGGTCATGCTTATCCCCCCCACTACCGGCAATTCTACCACCACTATGCATTTCTTGCCTGTGCTTCATTCATGTGGCCAGTTGGGATGTAACCACATCTTTTCCCCTGCTATATATCTCGGCTCTCACATGATTAAGACTTGTGTTGAAATATTGTGCAATTTGTTTGTCTTTGTGTTTTTACATATTCATCTCGCCCTCCTGCCTTCATCTGTGGTAAGTGACGGGTATTTGTTTTTTGTTTTTGTTTTTAAAGTGAAACTTTTATTCTATCACCTCAAATTTTTCCATTCACCTATCGCATGTCGCATTACAGCCGGCCAGGCGCATATGCGCAGGTATGACATGACCTAGTGCAGAGTCCTCATGTCTGTTAACACTCACAAGGGGAGGTTTTCGGTGTGGAAATCGCAATCGTAGAACGAACAAGTCTGGGAAATAGTACGTCACCTCTGGTTTCTCGCCTTAAAGCAGTTCTGCCTGGTGGGCCTCCATTTAAGAGAAATCGGGGATTAAAAAGTGCTTAAATTGTATGTAAATGAGCTATACTTGTACGGAAGACTGTTAGTTTATAATGTCTATTTAGCTGTGCTCATTGAAGTGGTGTGATCACATGCGATGGGTCCGAGGTTTGATACCCCACCCGTGACTATTTTTTTTCTACTTGTATTTTTTTTAATTGCTATTCTATGTTGTAGCATTAAAAATTGTTTTGAAACAAATGCTACACATTTTTTTTTATTTTCCTTTTACAAATATGCAAATATTAGGATGGTACCACTGAAATGTACACATTTATGTCAGCCATGTGATGTGTATTTCTATTATCAGGTAAAATTACTAAAAAAAAGCTTCAAAATGTGCCGGAACTGTTGCAAGATAACCGTGCAATATCTTCTCATGAAGATGCTGTTAAGATATATTCTCTTATTCACCATATTTTGCAAGTGCCTGTATTTTATGACATGATAAAATATTCCTGGTATGTTTCAAAATTAATGAATAAAAGGCCAAAATTTACAAAGGTTAACGAAACCTGCTTTTCGAAATCAATAATAAATATTGTATGTGACTGTTGAAACTTATCCTTCATAAAATGTTCCTGGTGTGCAAGTAATTTTTTTTTTCAAATATTTTTATGGTTTATACCATCCTAATATTTGCGTATTTGTCAAAGGAAAATAAAAGTTTTGTAGATTTTGTTTCAAAACAAATTTTTAATGGTACAAAATAGAATGGCAATTAAAAAAAAAAAAAAAAAATAGAAAAAAAAATTTCGCGGTTGGTTGGATCGAACTTTGATCTGATTGTTCCGCCTTAACGACCATGGTTAAATAGACATTATAAACTAATGGTCTTTCGTAAAGGTATAGCTCATTTACATACAATTTAAACACTTTTTTTAATCCCCAATTTCACTTAAACGGAGGCCCACAAGGCAGAACTGCTTTAGGGCAAGAAACCAGAGGTAACGTGCTATTTACCAGTCTTGTTCGTTCTACAACTGTGATTTCCACACTGAAAACCTCTCCTGGTCAGTTGATATCTGTCTGGCGTCGACTACAGTTGAACAGAAGCAAGGTAATCGGCAACTGCTTTGTAATCTTCTCTTCCGAAAACAGGAAGTGTTATTTCTTCGTCCATCTATCACATGTCGTGTTACAGCCGGCCGCGGAGTGGGGATAAAGTGAAAGGCACTCACCAGAGCAAAATAGTTTAAACTTAATTCTCCACTGTTTTGTGGTTCATTTGGTTAGCTGTCTTGGAGGAAGATGAATATCAGTGATTCTAATGCACTACTTCACTCCTGTTCTCACTTCCACTTTTAAGTAATACATTTCCTAATGTATAACCCATCAGTACAAATTATGATTTTCCAAAATGGTTTTAACTTAATTCTCAGTCATTTTATGGTTTGCTTTGTTAGATGTTTTGGAAAGATTCAGTGTCACATTATTAACTTATCCTTTCTTGTCCATTTTGCCTGAAATACATTGCATTCACAAGAATAACCTCTCCTAAACCCATGCTGATGAGTTACACATTACTTCCTTTCTTCACAGAGAGCCCTGATATGGCTGGATATCAAGTGCTCCATCAACTTGCCTAACACTAAGATCCAATCAATTTCAACTCTAATTCTCCTCTCTTTTATCAACGAGCTCTACTATGACATATTTCAGATTCTCTGGTATGTAACAAGTCTGTGAAATTAATTCAAAAATTTTCAGCACATATTTCTGATTTCCTAGTGAGATCGTATCTACTTAAGTGAAATAGTGCTTCTCTGATGTTTCTCCTGTTATCTGTGCTTCACTGACTATCTCTGACTATCTTTTCTAACTGGCAGCTTAATATTTCCATGTTTTCAATGTCATCTGTAATTCCTTTACCATTCTTATATGTAACTGACTTAGAGCCTTCTCCTCCCTCAGAGCCCGGTAGGTGAGTAGTATCAGTCAGGCCTGACTTTTGGGAAGGTATGGGCTCGAATCCCCGTGCAGCAGTCAAGATTTTAATTTTCCGTGGTTTCTCTAAATCACTCCAGGCTAATGCTGGGGTGGTTCCTTCCTGTTCATTGCCCCCAGTCCTTTTCCACTTAAAATAGTCACAGAAGTTTCTTGTTTGCATCACTTTTAGTTACCCCTCCAGCCATAATATTCTTCATGAGTCCATTTGTAGTTCCTTCCTTGTTTCTATTAATTCATTGGTTCAGTTATATCCTACAGTTTACTCTTCATCAATTCTTAATACCTCTTTGAACTGTTAATACTGTTGCCCACACTCATCAAACCGAACCTAAACTTAAAGTATCCCTTTATTTCTAGAACTCATGCTTTCTTGTAATTATTTTTGCATTTACCATCTTTCTTAGCTACTATTAGTTGTATGGTTTTCAGATAAGAATAAAACTTCAATTCTATTGATAGCATTTAATTTATTTAAATATGAACTAGCAATTAATCCACTTTTTTTTCGAAAACACACTGATATTTTAAGAAATTAATCCCTACAAATTTTTTTATTTTGGTGCCTGAAAACTCGATACTACTTAAACTAATTTCACTTAAAATACTCTGCCCAATACTTGACCCTAATCTAAAAAAGCCACTTCCCTAAAACCACTAATTACAGAATCCTTTCATGAGAGGCAGTCCAATTAAATGTTTGGCTATCAGATCTTTCCCTCTATTATTGAGGTATAGGCCAAGTATGAAGTCACCTATCAATAGCATTTACAGGTATCAAGCCCATGCCAGAACTGATGTCGGACGTAAGAAGCTGTTCCAGCTCCAGATTCACTTGCCTCATAGCAGAGTTCATCTGAAGCTAATCATATGCATCTCAGGACCAACACTAAACTGACCCAAGCGTGGCACATTGTTTTTTACTATTTCTAATTAAAAAAAAGCTTAAAATGAGTCTCCCCATTACTGTTTAAATTTATTTGCACTTATCGTTTGTCATTCCTGCACCGCCGGCGAATCCTCCAATTTGCTGTTGTGGCTGGTCTGAATTCCCCTGCATACTGAATAGTTTGCAGTCTACTGCTGCTATCGCTGACTTGCTGGCTGCATCCATTTTTATATCTCTGCTCCTCATCTTCTTTGGTTCTGGATTTTCTGGAGAGTTGTTACCTCTTTACAAATATGTCGATGTACCATTATAAGTTTATTCTCATTGGGTTTCTTAATAAATCTCTGTATTGGTAGCAAGAGTCCTGTCCTAGGGTTGCTATGTGCCATTGAATTTTCTCTTACATAAATTAATGAGTGGGTTAATTCAATCCCACATTGCATCGATCACGTGTTGCCTGTTTCCAGTGTTAACCATAAATCATGAAATGTTTGAAGAAACAAATTTTTCTAACCTGATCACCAGGGATTTTACCTATTAATACATTTTGTAGTTCACTTTGGTGGAAGGAGAACCACAAAATAAAAAATTCAAAATTATCTGTGTTGTCTGTTTCAGACATTGTGCAGGTGAAAAGATAAAACTAAAAGCATTTTAAGTAATTTGATTCAGACTTCGCACTACAGGTAGGCATACATACACCCACAGATAACAGATTTGTTTAACATCATCATTCCAGGGGACTGCCAATAACTGGGGTCCTCACAAGACACATGCCCCATTTTGTGGGGAAATCTAATGAACTACTGGAAGCCCGCTGGATGCAGCGTCCTCCCAACAACCGCACAGACTAGCAGGAAATTTTAATTATGAAAATCTTTGTGTCAATCTTTTAAACGGAGTAGCTAATGCCAAATCTTTTGATCTACTGGATTTGGGGAAAGTCCATAATATATTGTCATACTAAATGTTCTGCAGTTGTTATTAACTTTTCATTATAGAAGGTATATAGTTATCTAGAAGTTTATTAAGGAGACATCCATCACGGTTTCCACTCATGCACTCTTCCAACTTCTGTCTGTAATCTCATTCCCCAACTAATGATGGCGCCAAGTAAACACACGTGTGGTGGCTGCTCCGAAATAATAAAAGAGAATGCTTCAAGTATTCTGTGTTGTGAGTGTAATTCCTGGTTTCATTTAAAATGTTCAGGAATGGACTATAAAGAGTTTAAAAAAGTGGCCGCCGATATCAAGAAAAAAAAAATCATCGTGGATGTGTGTGTCTTGTATAAGTGAGGTTAGTATTGTTGTTTCTGACGATATACATGATTGTTGTAACGATGGTGAACTGACTGTCGCAAAAATAGAACTTGTTTTCAATAAATACTTCATACCATTTAAAGCTAATATTGAAAAATGCCTCAGTGGAATCAAGTCGGAATTGGCGACAATTTCTCAGCAAAATGTCGACACATCTAAACATTGTGCACAACTGGACAAAAGAGTCAGTGAAATTGAATCCAAGTTGGTAACATTTGAGTGCGGTCCAAATGTCGACGGAACAACAGCTGAGGATATTATAGCCAAAGCAAATGAAAGAAAAAAAAAACGTGAAAAAAATGTGATAATCTACAATGTTCCTGAGTCCAGTAAACATGTCGGCTGTGATCGTTTATGTGACGATCGTGAACTTTTATGCAAAGAATTCCTGCCTGAATGAGCGGACACTCTTTCCAGCAGTAAATTACGTAGGATTGGTCGTCCAGTAGATCGAAAAACCCGTCCATTACTCGTGAATACACGTTCAGTGGCTGATTACAAACTAAAGCCGTCGGCACTGGCAGTGAAAGAATTATTATCAAACCTGACTTGACCCGGGAGCAGAGAAAGCACCTGAAGAATCTTCGATCTGAATTAAATGACTTGTTCAAAAGTGGTGATTCTTCCAAAACAATTAAATATGTCAATGGAGTTCCTAGAATAGTTAAAGCTTCTACTTATCGTTTCCCCAAAGAAAAGCGCACATTTCAAACAGGATCTCCTAGTGCATTATCAGAATACCAGGGGGCTTCGAACTAAGTTAAAGAACTTCTTAGTCTCATCTGCATGCTGCCACTGTGATGTGTTGTGTATTACTGAATCGTGGCTCCACTCATCAATATTGGACGGTGAAATAGTCAGCAATAACTATAATATTTTTAGGAAAGATAGAGATAAAAGCACTAGCAATTATAAGCATGGTGGAGGTGTCTTCATCGCTGTTAAACGTAATATAACTGTAGAACCAATTGATGTTACTGACAGTGGCTTGGAGTAAATATTTGTCAAAATCAAGGGATTTTGTACTGACATTACTATAGGATGTGTATATATACCCCCGCATTCTCGCACTGATGTTTACCTAAGTCACTTGTCTGCTGTTAATTTTATTAAAAACAAATATCCTAATAATAAACTATTGGTTTTTGGTGACTATAAAATTTGTAGCAGTTTGTCGCCTGTTAAATGAGAAATTTCTTCTCTCTGGATGTGTCCAACATAATAGAGTTCAAAATGACAATGGTAGAATTCTAGACTTTTGCTTCAGTGACCTTGACATCATTATTGACAAAACCCCTCCAATTGTTGATGAGGACAAGTATCACCCAGCCCTGTCTGCTCATCTTAAATTCTGTTCTAACGTGGAACAGAATGATACCTCTTCATATGCATTCAATAGTGCTGATTACGCAGCACTGAATAAGTATTTCCTTAGGGTAAATTGGATTGATCTATACAAAATAGACAACATTGATGATAAGGTGAACTGGTTATATGATATTTTACATGAAGGAATAGCTAAGTTTGTCCCGTTAAACAAAAAAAAAAAAGAATAGAAATTATCCATTCTGGTTCTCCAGTGAACTCATATTCACTATTAAGCAAAAGAAAATAGCTCATAGGAAATACAAAGTGAAGAAAACACAGAGTAATTATCTAATTTTTAGCAAACTGAGGTCTCAGTGTAAAAAGTTAAGTGCATCTTGCTATCAGAAATACTTAGACAAGGTTGAAAATGGCTTGAAAAGTGATACAGGCAAATTCTGGAGCTTTATGAAGAATAAACGCCATATTGGTGTTGTTATTCCAGCTACCATGGCCTGGGACAATATATCAGGGGTGGCCAAGCTCCTTGATAGTGCGAGCCATTTTTCAAAATTTGAAATTTCCGCGAGCCGCAATTAAATACGTATTTAAAAGGTATGCAAAAAAGATATTAAAATTATTTTACAGAAATTATATTTATTGAAAACATATGAATAATGGTAAAAAATATGTGTATTGAATTTTAATATTAAAAATTAAACATAATTTATTTTACTTCTTGATAATTTTTTAAAATTTGGTGAATAATTGGTGACAATACTTCTCAGTAATTCTTTGAGATGCTGGTTAGTTATACGGATCGGTGTTTGGATTTCACGAATTTTAAAGTGGAATAAAATGATTCACATAAGTACGTTGTTCCGAATATTGAAATAATTCGACAAGCAGCCGTTTTTAATTCAGGATACTTCGATTCTGATACAAATTTCCAAAATTCAGTAATCGGCGTCGGCTTGTATTTTAATTGTAGAGTTTGATCTTCTTGCATCTCTATTAATTCTAATTCTCCAGATGCTTTTTGATCATAATTATATTGGAAATGGAAAACTCACCTTGAATTAAGTTAATTTCAAATGGGTTTAGAAAAAAATTAAGAGACGATTTAAAATATTTCAAATCTTGAAATCTATTTTGTAATTCCGTCAATATTCCATCTAGGTTTTTTATATACTCGTTGAGTTTTTCCTGTTTAATATTGGAACAATTTTTTTTCAATTCGAGGAAAATGACAAAATGTTTTATTTTTAATGTTCTTTTGAAAAAGTTGTAATTTAGTTTGAAAACTAAATATACACTGTGAGAGGTCAGATATTATTCTATCTTTCCCCTGCAATAGTAAATTAAGTGATTACAAATGTTCCATGACATCAGCGAAAACATTAAGTCTTGTAACCACTCGTCATCGTCTAATTTTGAATAGGTTATTTCCTTTTCTTTTAGAAATGCAGTTATCTGATCAAACAAATCTACAAATCGATTTAATACGTTGTAGCTAGATAACCATCTAACAATGCAAAAGAAATTAATGTCATTTGGAAGTTCTTCGTCCTTTAATTCTTCAAGGAAATTTTTGAATTGTCAATGATTTTTTGCATTGGTACGAATGTAATTTACAATGTGTAACACTGTTTTCATAACATCAGGATATTGTAAATATTTTGCAACGAGATATTCTCGGTGAATTATGAAGTGAATCGGTACGAACTGTGGAATTTGAGAATCACCTCTTAAAAGCCCAATAAGACCGATTTTTTTAACCACTGTTACCGGAGCTCCATCAGTTGCAATGCTTACAAGTTTATTGAGAGTCACATCAAAAGTTTACATTACGGAATCTAATGCATTTTTAATATCGACACCGCGGGTAAGACTCTTGAAGTGCTACTAAATATAATAATTCTTCTTTAACAACGAAGTCAGGTGAAACAAAACGTATGAAAACTGCCAATTGCGGAAGATCTGTGATATCTGTCGATTCGTCAAGGGCTAAGCTGAATGCAATACAGTTCTTCAAATCATTTTTTAAATTATATTCAAGAGTTGTATTAATTGCAGTTATGCGTCGTTCGGTTGTGTGTCTCGAGATGGGAATTTGCGAAACAACTTTGTGCAATGCAGTATTATTTGGATCTAAAACATCTTCCAAGTTTTTTAAAATAAATTCTCCCTCTCCATACGGCCGTTTTGCACGAGTAATCTTTATAATTTTTGACCGTAGAATTGCAAATAACACATAATGCTTTTCCATTATTGTGAATAAAAAAGAAATTCTCTTTCCACTCATTATTAAAACTTCTATTTTCTTGCTCGTATTTTCTTCTTTTATTTTTGTTCCCTGTCGTCATATTTTTAAACGAACTGGAAATAAATAAAGAAATTTAGAAAATACATGTTTTATGTTATTAAAATAATAACAACACGTGTTACATACTACGAAACAAATTATAGTTGACTTACCAAAAATTTCAGATTACAAATTATACTCGTAGCAAGAGTGATACATATTGTTTCCTCCAGAGCACCATGTCAACTGTCCATTGCAATGAAAGTTTACAAATTCAAGGAAATGTCCAGAGACAAAACCTTCACCTAAACTGCTTGTGAATATAAAAGCAGGAAATGCTCTTGGGCGCGCGGAGTAGGTCGATTACGGACGATTACGCCACTGTTTATGTTTGTTCGCGCAGTTTTCGATGGACGGAAATGAAATTTGTTACAACGTTGCACTTAGTCATTCTTATTTGTTATCAGTAATTTAAAAGACATTTTGAAACACATATGGAACGATAGTAATTTTTTTAAATATAATAACACAAAAATGAAAAGGGAACTCGGGTACATTTATCGAGAGCCACAAATAATCCTTCAAAGAGCCGCATGTGGCTCGCGAGCCACAGGTTGGCCACCCCTGCAATATATCTTCAAATAATGGTAATGAGATCAGTAGTTTGTTTGCCTCATTTTTCAACAGTATTTACGAGACTCCACCTGAGAGACCGCTGGATCCTGTTGATGAACTAGAGGAGATTACAAAATATAATGAAACTCCAGATGCACACATCACAGAATTTGAAGTCCGCTATGTTGAGGTTTTTCCTCAACTATCTTCACTGAACATTAATAAAGGTGCTGGATCCAACAGAATACCAAACATTCTCCTAAGAAACTGCGCGGTGAGTCTATGTGAGCCTATCACCCATATCTTTAATAAATCTCTGGAAACTGGCAATTTTCCTGATCTATGGAAATTGTCCTACATCAGCCCCATCCATAAAACTGGAGATAAGACAAATGTGGCTAACTATAGACCAATATGCACCAGTCATCACTTGCAAAACTTCTGGAGAAAATAGTCCTACCACAACTGACATTTGCTTTCAAAAATATTATAGTTAGCAGACAACATGGTTTCTTTGGTGGCAGATCCACAACCACCAACTTGTATGGTTATGTTAACTACATACTGAATTAACTGAGCAGAGGTAAGGAAGTACATGCACTCTACACAGACTTCAGCAAGGCCTTTGATACGGCGAACCATGAAGTTCTACTAAAAAAGCTGCATTATTATGGTGTCAGATCAAAAGCACTGAAATGGTTGCGCTCGTACCTCTCCAATAGGCGTCTGCAGGTAAGGGTTGCTGGTCATTTGTCAAATGTATTCAGTGTCGCTTCTGGTGTCCCACAGGGTTCACATCTAGGTTGAATTCTATTCTGTATCTTTATTAATGATATTGGTGACAACATCAGGTCTGAATACCTACTCTACGCAGATGACATGAAGATTTAGAGAGTAATTAGTAGTGAACAAGACCTACAAATCCTCCAACAAGACATTAACGAGCTTGTGGATTGGTGCAGGAGGAACATGTTAACATTAAACATCAAAAAGTGCGCAGTGATCTCTTTCTCGCGATCTCACAACCAACTGCCTCCAATTTACCTGCTAGACAGTTAAATTGTCCAAACAGTAAAAACAATAAAAGACCTTGGTGTGATTATTGATGATAAACTAACCTTCTCTGGCCATATAAATCACATAACACTTCATGACTATCGAAGCCTAGGCTTTATCTGTAGAGTAGGCAAGGAATTCAGAAATACCAAAACATTGACACTTCTGTTCTCAACTTTCGTTAAACCCATACTTGAGTATGTGTCTGTGGTATGGTCTCCATTCACTGATTAAAACATCAATTGTATTGAAAGAATACAGCGAAAATTTTGTAAATTCTTAAACTATTATAATCATTCTGAGGATGTAATAAATATCAGTGATATTTATCACCAGCATAAGCTGAGTAGCCTAATAATCCACAGACAAGTGGCTGACCTGTCTTTCTTTTTCAAAGTTATCAATGGGCTGATTGACTCGCCGGAAATCTTAGCTGACTTTGGCTTTGTGTGCTCAAAGTCTGTGCTAAGAACCAGAAGGCTGCTTGCAGTTGAAAGTACAAACAGAAACTATGTGTACCACGCACCCAGAAATAGAATTTCCAGATTGGTGAACCTGCACTCATCAGACATTAATTTTTTTGGAGGTTCACTTTCATGTTTTTCAGCAAACATTAAAAAATTACTGACTAAGTTTACAAAATCTTTTTCTTGTGTCTGTTATACTGTAAATTTTTGTATTTAATCTAACCAATCCTTGGCTTATTTGTTGTAAAATATTTTTTGTACAATGCCGATTGGCCTAAATAAATAAAAATAAAATAATATGATCTGAGTTGTCAAAATACTACTTGTAGTGTTTCATTGTCAGTGAGCATATAACCAGTAGCTTACTTTTAAATCTTGCATAAATATAGAAAACAGTATTTACATGCTACATACACATTACAAAATTAATGTGATCACCAAATACTAACTGTAACTCCAGCAAAATAATTTGAAACCCTTTTTAAATGAAGATTGCAATTAATTATGAGATGAATTTTATTACTTGAATTATTATTTAAATGGTGGAATTCGGTTTTTTTTTATGTAAACACACTGTGAATATATCTAGTTATACTGGCGAAAATTGATTAAATTCGAATATTTCGTTACTATTATTAATTATCTGACTCACAGAGACCCTACAGGCAGTTGCTCTACACTCCACAATTGCTTCTAGATTTCACAAATTTTTACATCAATGACCAAGTGTGGTGAGTAAGCGGTAACACTCTGGCCTTGCATTTGCGAAGATGCAGGTTCGAATCCCCATCTGTCATCCAGATTTGGGTTTTCCCAAATCACTCCAGGGTAATGCCTGGATGCTTCCTTCAAAAAGGACATGGCCAAATTATTTCCCATTCATTGTCCCCAGTCCTTTCCCAATTCTGATGTCGATGAGGCAGAAAATAACATACATCAAATTCTTTCAGTGCTTGAGCTAAATTGTTCAGCATTTACTCGGTAATTTATTCCAGTCTCTGATCCCCCTTACTCTAGAAAAGATTTCCACCCCTATATGACTATACTTTATACATCCCTAATAATTCTCTTTACCTGCTTCCTGTTTTCCAAAGACTTTTACCCCCTATTTTTTATCTTATCAGTTACTGCTTGTTATCTACCACAATTTCTGCAAATGAATCTAGCAACACTTCTTTGCATTCCCTGTACTCACTACCCATACTTTGCACTGTATGGGAGTAATGGTGCAACCAAGGTTTTGAATCACTATTTTCCCAGATCCTTGATAATTCTACAATAACTGCAGGTCTTTGAAACCTCTGCAACCATCTGTCAAAATACTGTGTTATGATACACTAAGATAATTACACTTTGTGACACTAAGATAATTACACTTTGTGTCTTTAACAAGAAATTTCTTTTCCACATTATAATTGTACATTATTTATCTACTGTGAACTTAATAAAATGACTCTTCTGACATTTATCAGCAAGATTATCAAACAATTCAATTATGGAGTGATATAGCATTTTAGAGACCCACGTACACCAGAAATTCAATAGTCTTCCCCAGGTAGTACAGTCTTGGTGGATTCTCTATAAGCTATGCTGACCTATCCAACTAGATATTCTGTCCTGTCTATACTACAGGCGTTCAGAATATTCTCTTATCCAATTAATATAGCATGTGCCACTTTTGTTGATGTAATAGTCTCCTGTAATGAGCATTTATTGCCCTAACTCTCTGCTTCCTACCTCTTGAGAATTCTTCTACCCAGAAAATAACTTTTTCATTCACTTAATGGTTGTTTTTCTTTGATGGTTCAGTCTGACAGTTAAGTTAAAAATATCCAGTGCTATACTAAATCTATTTCGTCTCCCTTGTCCACCTCATCTAAAATATCTTGCATGTAGTAGGCTAGCTGAGTTTCACATGAAATAACCTCTGCTAAACCCGAGTATCTGATTTACTAACAACTTTCTTTATTCGTCATATTGGTGAATTGTTTGCATATAAACTGCTCCACTGAGGTTAAACTAATTAGCCTATAATTTTTAACAGGTACTTATACCACATTTTTACGATCCCATATATACCAAGTCTCCAGTCTCAAACTAAATAATATATTTCTGTGGTAATATTATCTAAATGAGGCCCGTTACAGTTTTCTAACCAACCACTTTTCTCAGAATGTGTCTTGAACCTGTTTCTAATTTCCTAGACTCGTCATTTCTACTTATGTCGAGACAGTCCTGTCCTGGCTTTTTCCCTCCCATCCCTGCACGACAGTCCCTAACAGTTTCCCTAAATCTGTTTTTAGTATCTCCATCTTTTCCAATCCCTTGTAATTTTTCCCTATATTCATAATTACATTAATACAATTTCTTCTCTTCCGTTTTTTACCATAGCAATATAAATTTCTAATTGCATCAAACAGCAAATGTATCCAACCATAGTATCAAAAGATATACTTATTATAAATGCTAGGTGGTACAAATTTTAATTGTTGATGAAACAATAAATTAAAAGTAACAATTAGGAGTGTGGTGGAAAATGATGAAATTATGCCAAAGTCGTTTATCAGAGTGCTGTTAGGATACTATGGGAGCATATTATTTAAAGTAATAGAATTTAATAACTTAACAGAGGTGTGCTGATCACAGATAATTATGTCTACGTCTACATCTACATCTATGCACTGCAATTTACAAATATTTTGGGTGGCAGGGAATGCTAAGCACCAATCCTAATTCTGTGCATTCCAATCATGAATGGAACGAGGAAAGAAAGAATACATAAAAGCATCGGTATGGCATCTTATTTCTCTAATCTTATCCCTCCTGTTATTGCGATCTAAATAGTTTGGCAGAAGTATTTTATTGCACTTGTAAATTAAATTTTTTTGCATATTATCCAATAAATTCAAATGAAAAAAAATGTAGTCTGTCTGTCAAGCAACCGCAGCCCAATCTATGTATTAATTCTGTGCCACTTTCATAAGGACTGTAACTATGGAGGAAAGAATCTAAAGAGACTAAAATGATTGGTTACAAAATAGTCAGTGCTTCCCAGAGGATTCCAGATTGCACCACAGAGATAGCAGAGGAATTGGAGGAGGGCTATTCATACTGGTTAGCAAAGATTACTACTGTTCATTTGTGATCATGCATAATATTCAAAAACATGTCAGGCTATGTGAGGGAGGAAAGGTTAAAAAAAGCACCCAAAATGGAGCAAATAGTTTATTTTCACTCCCTTATGGATAAGAATGCAGAAGAAATTGGGAGAATATGAAAAAGACTTATCTGTTAAGCAACTGGCTTACTGAGACTGTTTCAGACTGTCGTCCAGAGGTAGGAAAGACCAGTGGAGAAGCTACTCTGTGTATGTGGAAGTGAGCAAGGTAGGAAATTTAAAATAATTCATGAAGATATTGTGAAAAAAAGGTTAAAGGGACTGGTAAGGATAATGTTATAAATTTATTTGATAGGGAGCATCCATAAACCACATAGGTCCATTTTGGCCTCCTGTGAACCCCCTTCTCCCCACATAGCCCAACGTGGCTTTTGCCTTTATCCCCCCTCTTAAGTCCCAAGTAGCACATAGCGTTTTTCCCTTTTCATGACATAATGCTGTGTAATAGTATTAATATGAAAAAAGAAAAAGGATTATAAGACTGCTACATCGTGATCTGTACAGGGTATCTGGGTGGATAGTTCAAAGTGAAATGAAATAAATATAAAAAAGTAGTCTGTGTATTAGATACAGTGATAGAAAACTAAGGTTTCTTCTAAGATAATTAGTTGGAGGAGGAATTGCTGGTTGAAGGAATAAGATGTTAGTAAATCAGTATACCATTTGGCTAGCTCTGTGACGTCCTACATTTACTGGAGTTGGTGAGGGGGGGGATGAAGCAGGGAAGTGAGAAAATTGGGATTTATTTATTTATTTATCTGTACATTCAGATAGTTCGTTCACTAGAGTCTGCAATGAACCGTTATTTCATAATACTATAATAACATTTTATACTTAACAAATTTTGATAGATAAACACATCCTATATACTATGAAAATGGTACAATTAATTAACTATTATTACTACACACTGTAAGTAACCACAACCTGTTAGTAAGAACTATTATCCACTAATATTAAAGAACTAAACATCTTGAGTTTTCAAAAGTTAAGTTCGTTTAACGCTGGCATCCGTTGAAGAATAAGCTTTGGTAAATCCAGAAGCCACACTTCTGGCATCAGTGTTCCACTTACTTGTTTATATCATATCTTGTCCATTTAGGGTATCTTGACTCATTCCTTATATGGTTTGCAGTATTCTGACACCGCCGATACCGCTCCCTGGCTACATCTGACACAGTATCTGTCAGCTCTTCCAGTTCTTCCCAAAGAAGGTTGTCTCAGAATTTCCATGCTAGTTTTCCCCGTGAGCTTCATTCTGTACTGTTTGATTTGATCGTCAACTAAAGCACATTCAAACAGTTTATGATCAGGTGTTCCTGGGGATCCGCACATTCATAGATTATTCTCTGCCCTATTGGTCCTGTAAAGATATGTTTCATACAGTCCATGACCGGTGAGGAAATATTTCAACCCTCGGGATGGATTGAAGTGCTTCATACACATCCTCTCTGATGTCAGGAAGAATTTCCTTCCTGTTTCCAAATTGTACCACTGCTTTTGCCATTCATTTAAAATATAATTTTTAATATCTATCTTCTTGGAAGCCACTTGGTCCAGAATCTATGCTGTAAGACTTTGGTAGTGTGGGATCCTTATCTTCTCCTTTCCATATAATTTTTATGCTCGATGTTTTTGAACAATAGGGTATCCTTCCCTTCAGTAGGCACGCATTCAACAACTTAGTAAGGTAAGGAACTATTTGCTGACTTAAGGCTTGCAGCACTTCTGTTGTTGCCCCATCAGGTCCTGGTGCTTTATTCCTTTTCAGCATGCTTATTGCAGTACTTACTTCCTCTTGAGTGAATGGTAGAACTACCATATCATTATCATATTTGTTATTCATTAGTTGCCTTCTAAGTTTGTGTTTGTCAGAATCGGGGCTCCTGCTGGTCGTCCAGAGAGAGCATTTTCAGGAGAAGTTCTGCCAGTTCTTGCCAATTGCTTGTCATACTTCCATCTTCTTTCCTGAGTGTAGAAAAAATGGTAGGTGATTTTACCTTCTGTGCAGCTGTCTTGTACGGAAGTCCCCAGGGGTTTAATACCAAGTTAAATTAAATTGCAATGGAGCGCATGCTCTGGTGGCAATTTCCCTACACACCCATCTTCCCCCTTTTCTGCATCCACCTACATTTACCCTTCACAAATTTTAACTTTAAATTCTTTCAACATTTTTGGTAAATTATTCATCATTTCTTTTGTTAACTTATTCCAATCCCTGACACCCTTACCTAAAAAAGAGAATCTTCCTACACCCTTGTGCCTGAAATCGAGTGCCAGCTTGTGGTCATGGTCATCTTTTCCTTTCCATGCTTTACTTTCAAGTACCTGGGTGACCGATCTTCGCTCGGCATCTTTCGATTTCTGTTCAATATCCAAGATTTCGAGTAAAGTTTAATTATAGTAACAGGCTTGAAGGATTCTTAGGCATTTTGAGGTGCACAGTTAACCAAATAGAAGCTTAACTAACATCAGTAGGTTTACTGGTACCTGAACCTTCTATGTAATGAGTTTAGAGCCATTTTCAAGAAACCAAATACAAAAATTGCTCCTCTTTTTAAATCGTGTTAAAAACTTGAAAAGTAAAATGTTATCTACTTATGAAATTTCATCCAAATCACTAGATCCATTTGCAAGACCGACTCATAAATTGCTTTTTTTTTAAAATGCTATTATTATGTTAAATATAAATCTTAATGCCAGTCAGGGATTAATTAATGGTGCAAGATTTGTGGTATTCAGGGGATTCTATGATAACATTTGATGGTTGATTCTTATGTAACACGACAAGAAAAATTGAAAGTAAAAAATATTTTTTATATATATATATCTCGCTTAGTTCTCGAGATATCGTATCTAAAAATTGACGTGGTTGGTTGAAATGCAACCTGGACAAGAAGATAAATTTTGCCGTAGGCAAGTTTGTTGATGAATTCGTATGAAACTCGTCGAGACAAATCAAAAATAAGGAATTTATTTTTCTGATATCTTGCTTAGTTCTCGAGATATTATATCTCAAATGTGAAGAGGTTAGGATTAGATCCGGCCTGGACCAGAAAAAAACATCCACCAAAACCACTATGTCTTTATGGTGGAAATGTACTTTCAATGTTTTATTTTGTTCCTAGTGGTTGTTGTTAGGTTGAAATATGGCCTGGACCAGAAGAAACATCGTCAATAGCACAAGGAACTTTATCTATAACTGATTTTTGACATGCTATATCTCGAAAACCTAGAACATTTATTCTTTAGTTTCGATATGTTTCGTCGAGTTCTATAAGAATTCATCATCAGATTGTGACGTCATGGTAATGATAGAACATCATCAGTGCTAAATTCATTCACTCCGATAAAACTATGCTCATACCTCCCAGTAATCTCACATCTTCTGACCAACATTTCAAAATGACAATAAAACAATTCCCATGAGAAGTAACCTTCGTTATAAACCTTAATAAAGCACAAGGTCAGACGCTTCAAAAGGCAAGATTTTTTCGTATGTGCACTCGTACGCTGCTTTTTCAGACATTTGTAGATGTATTAATATTTAATTATGCACTTTATTATCAAACTTTACTTGAAATCTTGTATATTGACCAGAAATCGAAAGATGCCGAGTGAAGATCGGTCACCCAGGTACTTTTTAAATGTTTTATAATTAAGGTGGTAGTATTTAATGACAACTAACAACCAATTTTTGCACTCAAAAAGTAAACGATAATTACTTTATTACTGAAACCGGTAATATTATTTTCAAAGAAGTTTCTGTAAAGTATCACCTCTGACAAAACCAATAATAAATTTTTAACTATCTTCCTTTTAAAATGTTTTACTATTAAATTTGCAGTGCTAATATTTCCACGGGTCAGCGGGTATACAAGAACTGTTTATTTAAATATTCTTTGAAATCAAAGAGAATCTATTAGTAGGCTTTCTGGTATCTGAATTGTCTACGAGATGGCCGTTTTCAAGATACCGAATGACAAAATTGTTTGTATTTTATAAACTCGCTTTTTTGTGGGGAAGACAACTATTCAGGTAATCTTAAAAGTCAAAACGTTTTCTAAATATCAAATTTCATCCAAATCGTCACAGCCGTTTCCGAGATCTGAAATATATATATATGTCGGATCCATCCGGGAAAGTTCAGGAATCGGGCAGGTTGAATGGAGTTCCCGGTTCGAGGCAGATGGCTCGTTAGCGAAGGTAGGCTGTGGATATCCCTTAGAGAGTGGAGAGTAATTACGAGAACACAGCGGATACAAGGATCCAGTTTATTATACTCAGTCTCATACTACACAATGACACATAGCGGAGTGATGTTGCCTCGATGGTCAGGCAGGAAGAGCACTCTGTGTGCTGTGCGCCGTCCTTAAGTAGCCCCTCGTAGATGTCACTGTGGCGCTGCTAGCTGCGTCTGTGGCACCATCAGGTGGGTAGCCCATACTCTACATCCGACACGGCCATCCTGTTGAGACAGCTGTCCCTTGCTGTTGGTCGTAGGCCCCGGGTGCTTGACTTGTTGGAGCTAGGAATGGGCAAGAAAGTCTGCTACGGCCACATGAAGGAACCATCCCGGCACTCGCCTGGAGTGATTTCGGGGAACCATGGAAAACCGAAATCAGGATGGTAGTTGGTTGTTGCAATAGAGTCTTCAAGAATGCCTGTCTCGGGCAGTGCTCTGTTACTTTTCTTGTGATCCCAGAAGGTTTTGTAGGATCCATCACGGCTGTCTGGTTACCTGGCTTGGTGAGGCTGGTTTGGCATTGCTTCATGGCCGTCTCCTTATCACAGCATCCATCGAATGTGTGAAGATTCTGTGAACAAAGGTGGTTAACCGCAGTATGTTCGACTATTCTGACTTAAAGAACAATTATGTTGAATAATGACATTATTAAAGTAACGAGGAAAAAACAAAGATAATCCAGGTTTAATGTATGCCTTTCAGATTTAACCCTTTGACTGCTGACAGCGGATCGTCTACCTGCCGCGCTGAGGCCGGCTACCTGTGCTAAGTGATTGTTCCTGGGGACGGAGCGGCCCGCGCTGTCCCACCCGCCCAGTGCTGAATGTTTCTGGCGTTACCTCTCACGGCTGATACACAATAAATACTCTCACTACATAGTTTCTCTGCAAATAAATTATTGCAGAATCAAACAATCATTAAACCTATTTTTCGTCACTAATAATTATATCTTGCTAGTAGTTTTTACTAGATTTTCGCAGCTTATATCGAAAGCATCGTGATTCTTAAATTTACCTTAATAGTTTACTGTTCTTTCCTGCATATCCTTTTATAACAACTGCAATTTTCTATATGTTCCTTACAATATCAGAATGTTTTTGTTGAATTTTAAAGAGCGTAGATTCGAAGAAGATGCTAGAAATATTTTACTTCCACACTTACATACCGCGTTCAGACCACGACTGTTAAATTAGAGATATTCGAACTTATACAGAGAGTTAATGGCATCCGATTTTTTCTCGTGCTATTCACGAATATAAAAAGACACCTGAAAATGATAATTGCACAAGCATCCTACCCCACACACCGAAATTTGGCTTGCGGAATATCTTTGTAGTTGTAGATTCCCAAAATATTTCAATTTTGACTTAATGTTTGCTGCGCTTTGTAATTATCCGATTTTATATAATTTTGTTTCTTTGATGAAATTTGTTCCACATAAGTACTCAACAGATTTTTCAACATTTCAAAGCTGTGAAGTGTCTGTCCATTATTATGCGAGTTGAAATAGGGCGGGGGTGAGGGGGGGGGGGTTTGGAGAAATCTCACGAAACCTCACCAAACTAACAAAAAGCGGTATCTGGACATAAGTTCACCAAGAATTGCGGTATTTAGAAGAACATCTCTGGTCCAGTATTGGTTAATTTTCAATTTTTTTCACGCGATGCATCAGAAGACAAATAGCTATGAAACAAAAAATTTCATCATATTCAGTTTCTTTCCACTTTGATATTCAAGAATGAACTGATTCGGGAATATTCTCCATAGTGGTTATATAAAACCGATTATTTTCATCAGGTATATATTTCATCAGTTCTTCTGTAAAAAAAATAACATGAAAACTGACAGAATATTTGGCACATTCCCTATTTGACACACATGTACCGACAGCGTATCATAAAGGCGTGACTAACTGGACGAAAATCATTTTCTTTCCAGTCAGATTTATCACTAAGACGTAATTGCTTCGTAAGCGTTTCACTATCACTTTCTGATTCTTGAGATTCAGAACAACTAACATTTCTTGTTGAAACATGAGACTGCATTGTCATCCCTGCTTACGAGTATGGTTTATGACTACAGCCTTCCGATTCTGTAGAAAAGCTATCACTTCCATCAAAATCAAGTAGTTCATCCTCGGTGTCACTCCTTGTAAGAATCTCCATGATTTCTTCCTCAATGCACCCATGGCGTCTTGCCATTTTCTTCATAAAATACAGGACACAAAGAAGACTGATGTAATTTCTGTTGAATAGTGAACTGTGGAGCAACACCTAGGCTCCCTACAGACAAACATTCGGACGATAAGCTAGCGACCAGAACTGCAAAAGGCTATTGAGAAATGGGTCGTGATGTCCGCTGTACGACTCAGGTAGCGGCGCGTCTATATTCGTTATCAGCACTCAGGTAGTGGCAGGCGGGTGCGGCTTAACTCGTCAACAGCACTTAGGGGAAAACCGGTGGCTGCGTCTATACTCGTCATTAGCACTTGGGGCCAGCAGGCAGCATGACGTGTATACACGTCAACAGCAGTCAAAGGGTTAACATGAAAAAGAAAAAAAAATTACTATCTTCATAACATCAAAGCAAGTTTCTAGAAACTCATTTTCTTCATGGCGAAGTCCCAGGGAAATTTGAAAAGTTTTTTCTGGACACTAATGTGAACAAATTTCTTTCTAAGTCTTACAAAAGAACAAAGTTTCCTGATAGGACCATCCATAGACTTTCTTGTAATGATGTCTGATGACAATAAAGTTTCATGGTGCCAGGTTATAAAATTCACTCTTCAAGGTGAGGTCCACATAAAATCATAAAATTTATTCTTCAAGGCAAGGTCCGATACAATGTAATAATGTTTACTCTTCGTGGGGAGGGCCGATACATGATAATAACATTCGAGGCGAGGTCCGAAACAAGGTAATAGCATTTACTCTTAATGGCAAGGTCCCATGCAAATTACAGAATTTACTCTTCATGGGGAGGTCCCATACAAATTATGGTGTTGGTATCACCGAAATTTTAAGATTTTGTTCCTAGTACTCCAGTGAAGTCCTTGGAAAGTGTGGTACTTTGATGGTAACACCCAACATGGACTGAAAAGTTTGTTTTCCTTTTAAGAGATTTTGATTGAACCATCGTTCTACATTGGGTCGTGTGGGTAACGTTTCTTGAAAAAGAAGCACTTTGCTCATGTTAGTGTCCTGCTAATGTTTTGCTCTAGGCGCTATTAATGACCAGATGTTTTAGTTCGACACGAACTGCTACTGCTGAAAAATGAATCCAGATGCTGAAGACTCACGAGAAGTAGTGCGTGCGTTATATTGCTGCGTGTTACCTTTGTGCCGGAGATGTGGAGTGCAGAGATGAAAGTTGAGGAAACTATTTGTGCAGCTGGGTGGGTAGAGAAGGCAGTGACCCTTGCTGTTTGGTTTTTGAATTACTAATTTTCGATTTTTTGAGTGCTTGAGTAATACGAATTATGAATTATTGTGGAAATACTCTTTTGGGTTGTGCTTGCTGTCGAGATTTTCGGACGCATATCGGCTTTTGGCTTTTGGGTGTTATACTCTGCGGGTAGCCAATTGTCTAATGAAGTTGGTTTTCTGTAGCGACACTGCTGTTCCGGATTTGGAAGTCAACATGAGACATCCACTTTTCCTTCCTGGTACTGTAAGTACAAATCAAAGGCCTATAGGCAAGGTAATTCTAGTAAAGGTAGGGCCAGAAGTGAATACAGCGCTGATTGGCTGTGGGAATGGAGTCAGGGTAGGAGCAAACTCAACCAATGGATGCAAGCGGCAAATAAACGAAGCATGCTGCTATTTATTATTTATCATATGGCAGTTTAGACACTTTTAAGAACATTGATAAAATATATACACTGCAATTTTACAAGATTAAAGACATATATCTAGTTTATTAATATAGTTTATCGATTCCTGAGTTGCCAGCAGGAAGTCCACAGGATCACCACTGTAAGATCTTATAGGACATTCTTCAATAATATGACCAATAGTCTGAATCTCTCTGCATTCGCATAAGGGGGATGGTTGCTTGCCCCACTTGTACAGGGAGTGTGCGCATCTGCCATGCCGTGTTCTGATTCTGTTGAGTGTGGACCAAGTTTAACGAGGTAAATCAAAACCTGGTGGCTTTTGTGTGATGCAAGGTAAGCTGCTATTTTGGTGTACAGTCCACTTCTGGATCCAAGCTTTGGTGATGTTAAAATATTCACAAATAGCATCCCTTGCCGATTTCACTGGTGGTTTTCTAGAACGAAGCCTGTTGATGTTGGCATCCTTAATATCTTGGTGGATCGGTAAGTTTCTGTTGTCCATTATTCTCTTGTACTCACGTGTAAGAACATTTATCCATCGCAGGTTAGGTGGTGGTATGTGGCTCAGTGTCGAGAGCCATCTTGTGGGAGTTGTCTTGTTCACGCCTGTAATCATACGCATAGCGTTATTACGTTAGGTGTCCACTTTTGTCACATGCAGGCTATTCAACCAGACCGTGGCACAGTACTCGGCAGCCGAAAAGACAAGGCCCAGAGCAGAGGAGCGGAGAGTGGAGGCCGATGCACCCCAGGAGGTACCACATAGTTTTTGAATGATATTGTTTCTCGTTTTTAGCTACTCAGTAATTTTCGTTAGATGGTTATTAAAGGATAATGTTCGATCACGGGTAACACCCAGGTACTTTGGTGTCTTATTGTGGGTAAGAATGGTGTCTTCAAACCGTATATTAAGTTCCCTTCTAGCGAATTTGCTATTTAGATGGAAGCAGGTAACCTCTGTTGAAGCATGCTGCTGTTCAAAGCTACGCATTTTGTGGATGCCGAAGCAATTAATCCTATGATTTTTTTTTTTTGTATTTGATAGTAAGATTCACGTGACATACTGTGTTAGTTTATTTTACAATTATTTTGGTCAAAAATTGTTTTAACAATTATTTTCTTTCGACATAAAATCACAACCATTCACAGCCTTAAAAATTGTTCAAATTGTGACACGTTATTTAACCAGTCATCGGATTGCTTCCTCGAAATAATGCCTCTATCCGTCCTTCAGATTTTGATGTAAATGCGGGCAGACACATTAGCAATGCATCGAATTTTCTTTCACGGTGAGCGATGTAACCAGCAAGATAACGAAAGCCTTCGATTGAGCAGTCATATACTTCTGTAAATGAGGACTGTTTTTTAAGCACCTTAGAATTTTGGTAAATTCTAGTTTTCTTGGCTAGAGAACATAAGGGAGGGAGTAAACTTTCCAGTAAACATAAAATTTTTCAGTTAGCACCTACAGGATATGAGAGACACGTTTCATGCAGAAGCCGATACTGCAACATAACTCACTAAATACGCCGATTTAAAAACAGTTAAGTCACTCAACACACAATACAAGCCTTAAATAAACATTTTCTAATAGTAAATAACCTTTAGACCAACCTGAAACAGTGTAATCTATTATTATCCAATTTGTAAACAGTCGATTTTGGTTACGTGATAATTTCACTAATTCTTAACACTTTTCAATGCATTAAAGTAATTTTATAATAATAATAATCGGAAAGAATGTTAAATTCACTAAAATTCACACCGTGTAAATAGAGTAAATAAAATTTTAAACATTTTGTTAGACACACTTGTAGTTCCAGCATAAAATAATAACACGTTCGCAATATTTCTCGAACTAAAAAGTAAATTTCCTGAAAGAGTAAAGAATCTAGTATAACACATTAAAGTTTCAAAACATTCAATGCAGGAGAACAAATATTAAATCAATTTTAAAGTTATTACGCCGTAAACAAAAACGTGGCACTTTCGAAATTAAACTGCAATTAAACAAGAACACTTCCGGAAACAAAACACGTAATAAACTTCAAAGAAAATTTAGCTAATAACACTTTTTCGATACAAGCAACACTTTAGTAATTATTAACCAGAAACCAAGTTTTTTAACATGTCGTCCAAACAGTTTCAAACTCGATTTTTATAAGATGAATATATTCTCTAATACACCAACGATAATAATAATAGTTACATTTTTTTAAATCAGGAGCAAACACAGAACACGTTGACACTAATTTAAACACGATAATTTGCAATCCAGCAGGAATTTATAAAATTGCACAAATTAAGAAATAGATCGGGGATTTACCAACTGGTTTTACGAAATTCATTACCATTGCGCTTACACACTTTAATTATTTACATGAAGACGCATTAATTTAGAATTATAGTCATCATACGTTTAATAAACCTTAAGGGCCAGGCTACACACTGTTAAATTTTTAACATTAACTATAATTACATTTTTTCAGACTATTTTTGTCCAGCGGTAGAATACAGTTAGCTTACGGTGGAGAGTATATATTGAGCTGCTCAGGTTGTCTGGCTGTCTTTATTCTTGTATTGCGGAGCCTTTTGTTTCAAGTCGTGGAGTAATCATGAGCTAGTGTGTTTCATTGGGTAGTGTGTGTGTCGGTCAGCCAAGATGACTTCCGGTTGTTTTGAACTTTGAGATACTACATGTGCGTGATACACCACCATGTTAACTTTTCCCGCCAGCAACGGATGCTAGCATTTACTATGGACTTATAAATTTTCTAATGGGGTTTAGTCTGGTACTTCTTCCTCTTCATGACTTGTAATTTTTGGAGATGTATAGTTTGATTGCCAATTCGATTGTAAAAGCTATTTTTCAAATGTTACTGTGAAATAAATTCAAAATTTCTCATCAAGTGGACTTACATGCTTTCGTATTGAACATTAACCTTTCCTTAACTTTTGGTTTAAATAAGCTTCGTGGTGACCGATAGGCTTTACAGTCGAATTATCCAGGCAGATACATGGTCATTCAAATTTATTAATGCAAACATAGTAGAACTTTTAACAAGTCAGAAGTCAGTTAAGGTAAGCAAACCAATACTTCACCCCGGTATACTGTTTTTTTTCTCTTACAGGTTGGTATCAGTTTCGAATGAAATATTAACATCTTGATGGTCATAATCGCCTTCAATTAGAGCCAGAAATATCAGATAATATCCGAGATAAAAAAGTTCTCCTAACAATCTTGGTTCAGGTGAGCTGTCAAAATGTATTTTTAAACTCTGGAGTTTGGAGTGTGCACCAAAAACGGATTGAATTGTTTTCATAGATCTTTTCTGAAAAGGAAGTAGCTGTTTTGACATACCAACTTCCATTTTTTTCACAGCATTCATACATTTGTCTCAAAATTCTCTTGAATGTCATGATGAATACCGGCTTGTTGTCCGACTGTACTCTACTGTTTGTAATGTCGAATAAGTTGTTGGCAAACTGGAAAAATTTGTCAATGAGCTCTCTGGCATGAAGAAGCGTATTGCTTGTGCTGTGGTGTTAGAAAACAATTGCAGTGCCAAAAATGCTCTCTGGTGCTCCATTCCTTTAACTGACAAGTGAAACTGTGTAAACTAGGGGCACACTTTCATTTCACCATTATCTAAACCAATTAATTTTTGAACCATCTTCTGCCACAAAATATTATGAACTAGCAGTTGCGTGATCCATAGAGGAGAGGAGGAAGTTGATATGTGCGCGCGACTATTCAGTTTAGGTTGGCTCAAACGTTTCCATCTATTATGACAAATCCTAAGTATTCAATCTGGCTTTTAAGAAATGTGTATCTGGCTGTATTAAAGAAACTCGCGGCGGTTCGGTTTTCAGTCCGTGTTTTATACCTTCAAATCATGTCAGTGGTGGATGAAAAAATAGTCAATATTTGCTATTGCTATCGTGTACACCACTGGGCCTAAAAATTTTCTGTCCGTTCTTTGAAAAACTGCTGCTGCCGTCGGGTGTAATCGTTTTAGGCGAGTACTTCGTTGCAGGTATTTGATGGTAGTCACTTAGAATATCCTAAAAAAACAAGTTAACCCTTTGCTATATGGTCTTCAATTGGAAGGCAATAGGAATTCATCTGAGATGGTATTGTCACTGAACTGACTATTGTCTAATTATGTGCTGACGGAACAGATGGTTTTGGACTGGTAATATGGACCTTAATGATTGGTGAAGGACACGCCAGTATGTTTGCGTTTAATAGTTCTGATACTTTCTGCATAGCGGTCTATTTTGTTGCTTAGTGCCATTTTATGGGGCCGAAACTACTACGAATCGCCTGTGCGATACACCCATGTTAACACCTCGTCTGTTACCTATGAAGAGTGTATAGAACGCAAGCAATTTAGCCAGGGTGGGTGATATTAGGGTGAGACATATTATTTTAGTGGTGGTTAGATTTGTCGGATTCCCACAAATTTGCTACATCCAAGCGCTTTTCGGCTTCTGCTAAAGGTCACTAGTTGACTTAGTGTCGATTCCTTGTAATATTTTGTTCACTAGCTTGTGGTTAGAAAGGACATGGAAAAACATGACTACAATCATAACATCTTTGCCTGGTTCGAGATCTGGCAGTTAGCGCGGGGAGCATCCAAGCCTAACGATACTAAGGCCAGGTGTATCCGTTTTCCAGCCAATTTGATGGCGCTACTCTTTGACGGGGGGTCAATCAAAACCAAGGCTATAGTAAAATGGAAGTGACTCACTGCTGTTGCTGAGCCTTCCACTTCGCAGTTCCTGGAGCTCCTGTTTACCTGTTTGTCGGAGGCGGCGGCTCCGCTGGCTCTCCGTCAAGTGCCCGCTATCATGGGCACTGTGCTGCCCGATGGCCTCTGTGTCCGTGACGGTAGCCGGCTGCTTGTCTGTCCGCTGGCTCTGGTTCTGCTGCTCTGCTCGGTTTGAGAGTTCTCGGCCCGTCGTCGATCGGTGAAGCTGTTTTCCGCAATATGTCCATTATGTTAGTAGGCAGTCGATGGCATTCAGAATAGTACTATGCAGCTACTGTTGTGTGTGTCCAAAGTCAGCTTCCTCTTCCGGCATGTGGTTGCTTGTAGTTCTTGAATCAGCAAGTCTCTATTAGTTTCCCTGTTGTATGCTGTGTGTTGTGATAGGGTTAGGTTGGCCACAATATTAGCCACGGCTATTTTATCATCGGTGAGGTCGTTTTTGCATGCTCTCGATGTTTAGGCTGCGTGTTCCTCGTCGGTCCTGGGTTGCCCTTGCTGACTAGTGTTCAGTGTTGTGGCAGCGCTTTTCATCTCGTTGTATCTTACCGTAAGAGGTCCTTGAAATGCGTCTTCATGATACCTGTGAAGACTGCTGATCCCTGGAGTGGGTCGCGGATTGCAGCCCTTGAATCGTATCCTTGAAGCGATTGTACGCTTACTCGGGATGGTAGTTTGCTGCTGGATGTGGGCGGCTTTATGGCCGCGATGACTTCCGTCGGGTGTTGCTGCTCGGCATCCCACCAGGCTCGAAGTGATGCTGCACTGGGCTGTGTCATTCCACAGGTCTCTCCAGTCCGGAGGCGATCCCACTTCTGATGTCGGATCCATCCGGGAAAGATCAGGAATTGGGCGGGTTGAATGGAGTTCCCTGTTCGAGGCAGATGGCTCATCAGCGAAGGTAGGCTGTGGATATCCCTCGGAGAGTGGAGAGTAATTACGAGAACACAGCTGATACAAGGATTCGGTTTATTAGATTCAATCTCACAATACACAATGACACATAGCGGAGTGATGTTGCCTCGATGGTCAGGCAGGAAGAGTGCTCTGTGTGCTGTGTGCCGTCCTTAAGTAGCCCCTCGTAGATGTCACTGTGGCAGCTGTGGCGCCATCTGGTAGCTAGCCACACTCCAGATCTGATCATACAAGAATTGCTCGTTTAAAGTGCAAGATTCTTACACCAATTACTTTCCATGCCTCATCACCAATATACGCCTTGTAGACTCCCATGATCCTCTTTATCCTCCTTCTATCTTCTAATGAGTCCCATTCCAGCTCTTTTATCGAATCTGTTACTGGTTGTGTTCTGTTATAATTTCCAGAAACAAATCTAGCAGCCCGTTTTTACACCTTCTCCAACTCCTGTATTTGATACTCAAAATGTGGGTCCCATACTATCCATATTCAAGCAATGGCCTGACCACAGTTTTGTTACCCAATTCCTTTACTTCTCTTGTACATCCTCTCATCACCCTCTCCAACAAATGCAGAATTTAGAAACCTTTTGCTACTACCTGTCCAATTTTATCTGCCCAGTTAAGCTTGTTATGAAATGTAATGCCAAGATATTTACATTTCAAGTCTTCAATAAGCAATTACTTTCCCACCTTATAATCATAATATACCTTTAGTTTTTTATTTGTGTATCTAATAAGCTGAGTCTTATCTTCATCCCGTGTTTACCAACCCAACTAGATATTATGTCCAGATCTCCCTGCAACTGTTTACAATCCTCATCCTTTTATATAGCATTATGTCATCTGCAAACAATCCGAGTTCTGATAGTAAACAATCAACACAGTTAATCATTAGAATAATAAATAGTAATGGTCCCAATATGCTACCCTGTCACACTTCCATTTTTCCTTCCCCTTGTTTTAAAACTGTATTTCCTACCCTAACTTTCTGTTTTCTACCTTTCAAAAATTCTTGTATCCAGCAAATCACTTTCTGATCCATTCCAATAGATTTTACCTTATTTACTACCATTTTATGGCTCTCTCTGTCAAAAGCCTTTGAAGATCTAGTGCTACACTATCAATTTGACCTCCCTTGTCCATTTTGTCCGAAATATTTTGCTTATATCCCACCACATGAGATTCACATGAATATCCTTGCCTAAAGCCATGTTGCCTACTTGAAAACCACTTACGCTGCTCACATATATTTCTGATGTGGTTGCATATCAATCTCTCCATTAATTTACCTACCACTGACGTCAAGCTAATTGGCATATAATTTTCGACTCTATTTCTCACCCCTCCTTTATGTACTGGCACTACTATCGCACTTTTCTAGTCCTGTGGTAATCAGCAAGTATCCAGACTCAATTGAAATAATATTTCAAGATAAGATACGATGTCACATCCTCTTATTTTTTAAGACGTCCGTAGTAATATTATCTACACCCTTTACGTTTTTTCAGCTTTCTTAGTTCCTTCATGATATCCTCAGGATTAATTTCATATTTTATGGTCTGCTCATTTCAAATTGTTTTTTAAGCTCCAGTTTCTGATTCAATGTCCCTAATGCTCTCACTAAACCAGTTACTTAAAATCTCTGCCTTTTTCAAATCCTCCGTAACTTCTTGTCCATCCTTATCTAAAAGTGTCTCAACACGCTCCCTTCCTTTCAGTTTTCTAACAAAGTTATAGAAATTTCTAGATGAAGCAGTCAATGGTCCCCCTGTATTGACAGTACTCTTCATTAATCCATCTTTAGCCACATTCTTAGCTATTATTAGGTCCTTGTTTAAAATATTATCAATTACCCTGCTGTGTCTAAACTATGTTATATTCTCTTCTTACCAACCTCTTTAACCACCTCACCTCCCTGTTATAGTACACAGGTTCTCTACTTCTTTTATTTTCTGTTTTGGAATAAATTTTTCTTCACCCTTTCTTATTATCTCCTTGAACTCTTCCCTTCTTGACTCTACTGTACTTGTACCTTCCTTCCATTTGCTGAAACATTCTCTGAAATTTCTCTTCAAATTCGATATCTGTGCCTTTTTATAATTGTACCTATTTACCCCTTCAATTTTGGCTGCTGGTTCACTGAATTACTCTAATATCCATCAGAACTGCTTCATAACCACTTATTCCTTCGGTTACTTGATACCCGACGAGGTTATAAATCAGGCTTTATTAGTAATATATCCAAAATATTTTGTCCCCTAGTGTTCTGCTCCACCACTTGTGTAGATCTTCCTTCCCTTATGAGAGTATTTGCAAATCTCTGTTCCCTTGTGTTATTAATCTTATTTCCTACCCAATTTACACCTGGTAAATTTAAATCCCCGCCAATAATGACCATTCTATTCTCACCTCTGAAATCTGAGTATGAATTTAATTTTCCCGCAAGGGCTTCATCTTCATCTGCCATTCTTACACTATGGTAAGCAGCTGATTTTTTTCTTTTTCATTGCCCCAGAAATCTACCCCAAGTAACTTATGGTCATGATCTATGAATGCAAGTGAACTGTGGTAGGTTTTGTTAACGAGTATGAAAACTCCTCCACCAATTGCTCCCCTATCTCTGCTAGACACTGTGTAACTAGTGGGAAAAACCTCACTGTCTAGTACATCTTCTTTTAACTAACTCTCTACCCCTATTATTAGTTGTGACTCGTGTATTTCAGTTAAGTATGTAAATTCGATTTCTTTGTTCATTATACTTCTACAGTTCACCAATAACACCCTTATTACTGGTTGTATATTTTTAGCATTTACCTCCTCCTTCCCAGTTCTAAACCAGTTTATTATTGTTTCAGCAACTTCATCTGTTTCTTTAACTTCTGTGATTTTTCCCATTGTGGATATAGAGTTATCAGTTTGATAATCTTTCTCCATTCCTTCACCAGCAGCGCCTAACCTAAAATAGGCATAGTCTTGACCCCATCATCACTGGAAATGGGCTCCCTTAGTGCTCTAGCTAACAACTCGGAAAGTACCCCCTTGCCCCTCCTATTGATGCCTAGTGAAACCCCACCTACCAGTGGTGTTCACAGACACAACCCCCAAAACAGAACTAATGCCTTTCCCAAGTAGCACTTCCATATCCCATAGCTACTACCTAGCAGCAGAACCCTTTTTTCCTATTCTTGCCTTCCATGCGCTTATTCCTAAAGGCCTGCTGCATCTTACATACTGCTATATCTACATGAGGCTCTTGTCCTCCTGTCTCTGGCAACAGGTCAAACCTATTTTTCCCCACAAAATCAGAAGTGTGTGGATTCTTCATACTACTAACCATATATCTCCTACGACCTGTTATAAGCTCCCACCCAACCTTCTCAACCTCCTCCAACCCATTATCTCTACTTTCTGCTTCTATAGCATGGGCATCCACAGGCCATGCCCCTATAGGCTGAACCTTGATAGAATGAGCCTCAAGAACCTTGATCCTTTCACACAACTCCCTGATCATTTCGCCCATCTCCCTCATCCTTTCATCCTTCAGACAAAGTGGACAAAACCATGGGAGAGCCTCATTTTTTTTTTCCACATTTACTCTTCCCTACAAGCCCAATGAAACCACTTCCTACACCAACTACAACCCAAACCCTTCGCAACATACCTATGACAGGCGTCACAGTTTTCAGTAATGATTTTTCCCAAATACTTCTAGCACCTTCGAAACGAACCTTAAATTTATTTGATAAAGTAGTCTAATAAAATATGACATTTTAGTTTTTCCCGGCGTATTGAGAAAGATGGCATGCTGCGATTTCTGGACGTACTAATTAAACGTAAACCGGATGGTACTTTGGCGCATAGCGTTTATAGGAAACCCATGCACACAGATCTGTATTTGGGGGCTACCAGTTTTCATCACCCAGCTCAGCGGAAAACTGTTTTGACAACACTGGTCCACCGTGCGCGAGCCATTTCGGACAGTGATAGCCTATGTGAAGAACTAAGGCACCTACGGCAAGTTTTCAGACAGAATGGTTATTCTGAAGAACATATTAAACAGGCCTTTCTCCCCCAGAAACCGAAACTAACACCTGAACAAGAGTCTCCAAAAACCGTCGCTGTGTTGCTTTATGCCGGGAATACTTCTGGAAAAATCGGAAGAATCTTAGCACGATATGGCGTATCTTCAGTCCACCTATGAGATACGTGATATGTTACGCACGGTGAAAGACGACCTTGGGCTTCGAGTTCCGGGAGTTTATTCAATCCCTTGTGAATGCGGCAAAGTCTACATTGGACAAACTATAAGAACTATCGAGGAACGCCGCAATGAGCACCAAAGATATCTGCGGTTACTACAACTGGACAAGTCCGCATTAGCAGAGCATGCTATAGAAAATTTTCACAGCATCAACTTCGACAACACTGAAGTTCTGGCTAAGATATCGTATTTCTGGGACTCGGTGATCAGAGAAGCGCTGGAGATTCGATTAAGTGACAACAGCATTAACAGAGATGGTGGTCTGTTCCTGAGCGAGGCTTGGGAGCCAGTTGTAAAAGACCTAAAACAGCAACGTGTTAGACACAACCTTCCGAGCAGACGCCGTCATGACACGACGACCAATGGGAGATAAGTCGTTCGTGATTGGTCAGTTCCAGAGCCCTCGTGTAATGCCGCCGGTTAAGCAACGATGAGTGTGGAGAGCACTTGGATGGGTGACCGCATATGCCAACTGTTAAGGCAACGTTATGCGTGGTTTTTACTTGGATGGGTGACCACTCAAGATACTGCCATCCAGTTGCTGAGCTACGGGATGCAGCCACGATATGCAGAGATGCAACCAAACCGGTTTGACCCCGTCTATGGCCGTGTGCACCGCCGACCAATCAAAGAGCAGCGTGAAGCTTCCCTTGACAACAGGCTATAAATAGGAGCCAGGACTGGCTCGCGAGTCAGTCGTGTCTTGTCCTTGTAAGTGAGATTTAACCTGATGAAGGCAACGATGGCAGTTGCCGAAACGTCGTTAAAAGATCCAGATAAATCTATTAACCGGCAGAAAACCCGAGAGTTATTTATTAGTCTAATAAAGTTTATACTGTGTTTCTTAATGTTTTTATTAATTTTGATAAGAGCTTAAGTGATTAAGAAACTATTATTTTTAAGGCAGAAATAATTAATAAACATATCTTAGGATTTACAAAGTTATATCTACATACGATTTTTTGAATCGATGCTATTGAACTAGATATACTATTATATATTTATTTTCTGTATTTCCAGAAGATTATTGTTATTTTTATGCTTTAATACTATTAAAAATAACAAACTATTCTATTTCAGACAAAACAAAAGTCTAATTATGTCTTAGCAACAATCAACAATAATCTGAATCTGTAACACTTATTTTTTTAGAGATTTTATTTGAGATGTTAAAATTAGATATACCCAACTTAATTGCAATTTGCTATGTTGATTCTAACTATCAAGCTTTCAGCTTTTTTTCTAAACAAAAAAAACTGGCGAAAAAGAAATGAGTATTAACCACTAATAATACGCGATTTTTGAAGCTCTATTACCGAGTGAAAATCTTGTATTTCGCTCCACTAACAATAATCCTAACTATTTACTTTATAATTGAAAGATTTAAACTAATTTAAAGGTAAAACTTAGCTGATGATGAAGTTATTTTAGTTTTTGCTTATGTATGAGGTAGGTCCGATAAGTACTTAGTCTCTCTTCCCGATGACCCCACTGTCGCTAGAGAAATTTATCATCGTGTAGTACATTATCTTAGACGGCTATTGTTAAAATTTGAGCCAAATCGGACTAATTGTTTTTATTGTGTGTGAAAGTGGGTGTGTCCGCGGATTTTAGAAGTATGGAAAAAGAGCAATATCGGTTGGTGATTTGATTCTTGTATTTGGAAGGAAAATCGCGCAGCGAAATCAAAGAGCGCTTGAATGCTTTGTTCTCCTTCAATGGCCACTGTCAAAAATTGGTTTAACGAGTTTCAACGTAGTCGCACATCGGTTTTTGATGAGCCATGCCCAGGGCCCCTGAAAACGGTTACCATGGAGGATAACGTGACAAAAATCCACGATCTCGTATTTGCAGACCGCCGATTGAAGGTGCACAAGATTGCTGGGACAGTAGGCATCTCAAAAGACTGCATGGGTCATATCTTGCATGAAATTTTGGGTATGAGAAAGCTGTTGGCACGATGGGTGCCGCGTTAGCTCACTCCGGACAACAAGCACAACCGTGAGATCACTTCACAGCAGTGTTTGATGCTGTTTAAGCGCAATCCGAAGGAGTTTCTGTGTCATTACATGACCGTCGACGAAACATGGATCCATTAGTACACACTAGAGACCAAGGAACACTGAAAACAGTGGACTTTAACCAGCGAACGTGCTCTGAAAAAGGCCCTCTTCATTGCAACCTTCCCTTCTATTTTATTTTTTTATTTAGCTTTAGCTATTTTTTGGTTTTTATGAGTTCAAAGTTCATCTGTTTTACTATCCATTTGGCAAACTGTTTTTTTCCTTTACCAGCAGCATCTTACTAAAAAAATGCACAATCCCTAAGCATATCATAACTAGAAGTGGGCTCCCTTATCTAAAATCTAAAAGAGCATATTTTATATTTACGTGTAGCCCATGGTTGTTTCCGTAGTGTACATAGCAACATCCTCCATAACATGCTTCAAGTATTTCTCAAACCTCTTCGTCCCTGACTGTGTTTCTCCCAAAAATTTCCAGTCTTCTGTTTGTCCTTATTTCTCCTAATTGTTCTCTGACCTGTTGCCAACTAATGATTTCTTGATGTGGAATTAACGAGCATAGTGTTTAGAACTTATTTGTTTGGGACTGTTGCAATTTCACATTTTCAGTACATATGAAGCAGACATACAAGAACTTCTCCAGCTATTAAACCAAATTGTGTATGTAGCTGTCGTATATTTTTACATTTACGCTTCACTTCATATTAACTTTTGTAAAGAAAGTATTACATTTTTGTGAAGCTACCCTGTTTTTTTTTAGAAAAAAATTGATAGTGTTAATCATGTGTACTGACTGTATCTTTTTTTCATTACTGAATTGTGGCATAGTGATTGCTTTGCACTTCACTTTATGCTCTAGTAAATATGTGTAGAGGGTTATAGTGGGAACAGTTTCTCTTTGAGTTTCAGCTGGTGTCCATCATTTCTTGTGTGTACAAAAAATTCTGTGTTTCTTCGTATTTTAAGCTGCTTGTTAATGTTTCCTGCCTTGCTATCACAAGTTTTTTTTAAAAATCAACAATCTGAATATATATTCATAAAGTTATGAAGATATCATGAATGACATAGTTGTTTGTACAAGTGTGTGAAGTTTGAACTAATCAACTTTGTCAGAATAACTTCACATCCTCAACAATATTTTATCTATGGAACATATAGTATCCATAATTGTTTCCTATCTTTTTAGGGTTATCATCTCAGAAGTATTGACTGATCTTAACATCAGCATGAGAAAAAATAAATGTTTTATGTTGCATCCCACAGACCTTGATTTTGTCAAAGAAAAAACCGTAAATAATAACCTCGACATGTTACCTCTCTCTAACCCATATAGGATTTCAGGGCAAGGTAATATTAGTTTGGAAAGTAATCTGCTTCAGTGTATGAACTGCAGTATAGAGATCATATTTTGAATAAGAGCAAATAAGACTACTATTGCAAAAGTATAAAATTTGCTCTTCAGCAGGCACTTGACTGCAATTGTGTAGTTAAAAAATGTGTAGATGTTTTATACCTTTATGGGTATTGAAGATTGCATTACAGTTTTTTTTAAAAATGTTTTTATGATTATAATTTATTGACATCTATCCAACCAATTATGACCATGTGATGTTTTCCTGGCCTGAAAGTGAAAGAATTTACGATAGTAACCTAAAATTACTAGTCAATTGGAAAATATTGTAAAATACCAATGATCGAATAATGAAGATCAAAGGCAGGAGTACTCATTGATTAGAAATTTGAGTTACTAAACTTCAGCAACCAAATGAATAACACTCTCAGCTTTCAGTATTGTTCGTACACAATCTATATATATAAAGATGTATGTATGTATGTTTCTTTGTTTGTTTGTTAGTTTGTTTGTTTGTTCTTCATACAAATCCATGGTTTTCATCCTATCTCGATGAAACTTTGCACACTTATCCTTTGAAATAAAGAGAAAAATACTGTCTACATTTGGTTGAAAAATTATCTGTATAAATAATACATGTTGTCTCATAATTTCGAAATACTACTGAATGGCGATAGACAGACGCGTTGGATATGGATGTTTGTATACCACTTTTCCGTGTATCGGTCAGACAGCTCAGTGGTTAAAGCGCTTGCTTACAAATGTTTGGGTCATGGTATCTGGTTCAATTTTCTGTGGAGGCTAAGATTTTAAAAAATTGTTTTTGATCGTAAGAGACACGCCTGGGCTGTAGGTTATTGGGATTGAATGTTAAACTGTAGATATCACAAAGTTAGGGGTGCAATGCGAGGCAAATCATAGGTAGTCTTGCAATGTTGTAGGTGTACCCTTTTTTACGTTATAATGATTCCTCAGTTGTTGTTCGCAGTCAGAGAGAGAGAGAGAGAGAGAGAGAGAGTGAGTGTGTGTGTATGTGTGTACCGCAGTAATAATACTATAAATACGGAAGTAACTCTCTGTCTTTTTGTTACGTTTTGACGACCAGATGGCTATATCAATGTTGATGGAATTTGACAAGAAAATCTGTATGAAGGGCACAGGACATTTTCTCCGGTATGTTTAATAGTTGTAGTGACGAAATTTTGAGACCTTATCGAATGGTGACAGAAATATGTTGGAAACTGATTCTCTTCAAGAGACTGGTTCGTTGGTAGAATGATATAGTGATAGTTTTCCTGTCATATTATGCCGACTCGGTGTTGTTTAGGTCCAATCCTTCGTTACCAACAACTTGCTATATTCAATTCTGGCAAAAAATTATGAATCCACGGGTACGAGCTAGTACACCAATAATCACCGTACAGTAGTTCTTATTAGGTAAAACTTGGTGCATTTATAGTTCTATGTACTACAAAGTGATTATATTTTTTTTTATTTTCCCTGCAGATCAATCAAATTTAATGCTGTGGTATAAATTTAGCAATGTAATAGTTGTATACTTTAGAGCATATAAATTACTATTTTTAATTAATGTAATTAAATTATAACATTCTAGCTGAACTTCTTGCATGCATTCGATAGAATGATAGAAATTCCACAATATTTTAAAAAATGGTGTCTTTATAGTAACAGACATTTCATTTTCATTTTTTCATAATTTTCTGACATCTCCTAACCTTGTATTTAGTTCTTCAACTGTATTTTCTTAAAATATAGCGGATCTGGTGTACAGCTGTTTTCCATCTATTAGCATCTTATTGTTTAACCCACAAGTTCTCAACCTTAAATTACCACCTCCTTAAAAAAAAAAAAATCCATACCAAATCCCTTTCTTGTAATTAAAAAAATATAACCTATACTGTTACAACTTTTTTGACTTGAAACTCACTTTCTGAAACAGTGATTTGGTGGTACACCTTATAGTATAACAGACTATTCAGAGAATAATTACTCTTAGGAAAAATCGGTTGCTATAGAGACCAGAAAAAAAGGGGGTTTTGTCTGGCGAGCGACTAGACAAGGTTAGTTCACATTTGGCGATGTGTTGAAATAAAAGGTTCTGTCAGCTAAGGATCTGGGTAATTCTTCGGTTTTGTTTAGAAGTGAAATAAGTTGAAATAAACGTCAAGTGAATAATAAGAAATACTATTATTATTATTACTTAAAAATGATTCTGTACTCCTGACTATATATCAATCCATATTACTTATAAAACAAAAAGGCGTTAAAAAAATATAACATCCGTGACTAAAGAATTATATTCGACAACCTCTTAGGTAAAGGGTGCAATATCATATATAGAAAAACAAGGGCGGAGTTTTAAAATTACTTGATTAAAAGAAATTAAACATATTGGTGAACTGTTCAAAGATTTATCCACATTTATTTATTTATCGTATGACAATTCAGACACTTTTAAGAACATTGATAAAATATATACAATGCAACATTACAAGATTAAATACTTATATCTAGTTTATTAATATAGTTTATTGATTCTCGAGTTGCCAGCAGGAAGTCCACAGGATCACCACTGTAAGATCTTATAGGACACTCTTCAATAATATGACCAATAGTCTGAATCCCTCCGCATTCGCATAAGGGGGATGGTTGCTTGCTCCACGTGTACAGGGAGTGTGCGCATCTGCCATGCCGAGTTCTGATTCTGTTGAGTGTGGACCAAGTTTTACGATGTAAATCAAAACCTGGTGGCTTTTGTGTAATGCAAGGTAAGCTGCTGTTTTGCTATACAGTCCACTCCTTCATCCAAGCTTTGGTGATGTTAAAATCTGCACGAATAGCATCCCTTGCCGATTTCATTGGCGGTTTTCTAGAGTGAAGCCTGTTGATGTTGGCATATCTTGGTGGATCGGTAAGTTTCTGTTGTCCATTATTCTCTTGTACTCACGTGTAAGAGCATTTATCCGTCGCAGGTTAGGTGGTGGTATGTGGCTCAGTATCGAGAGCCATCTCATATGGGAGTTGACTTGATAATGCCTGCAATCATATGCATAGCGTAATTAAGTTGGGTGTTCACTTTTCTCATGTGTGGGCTATTCAACCAGACCGGGGCACAGTACTCGGCAGCCGAAAAGACAAGACCCAGAGCAGAGGAGCGGAGAGTGGAGGCCGATGCACCCCAGGAGGTACCACATAGTTTTTGAATGATGTTGTTTCTTGTTTTTAGCTTCTCAATCATTTTCGTTACATGTGCATTAAAGGATAATGTTCGGTCAAGAGTAACACCCAGGTACTTTGGTGTCTTATTGTGGGTAAGAATGGTTTCTTCAAACCGTATGTTAAGTTCCCTTCTAGCGAGTTTGCTACTTAGATGGAAGCAGGTAACCTCCGTTTTAGAAGCATTGGGTTGGAGTCGCCACCTACGGAAATATTTTACCATTGTTTCCAGGTCTTCTGTTAGGATTTCTTCAGATGTTTCGATTAACCTGCACCTCGTAGCGAGAACTCAGTCGTCGGCATAGCCAAATATATATTACAAAAAATATTAATTACAAGGCTGAGCCCAATGTAATTGCAATAATTTTTTTTATGTTTGGTGCCTTATTTGTCGTCAACAATCATCATGTTACACTGTTGACAGCCTGTTATTTTCTTAGCTAATGAGTTGCTGACTATGATAATCTTTTGCTACAAATGATCTTTGGAATACAATTAAAAACTTCTTTGATGCAACTATTAAAGCCAGGTACAATACTGGAAAGCAGTGTTTAGTCCTAGATGCCCCCTAAATTTGCCTTGGACCAGAAATACCCCCAATGAATTCTCAACTCCCAGAGGTGTGCCTCCTTTGGGAACCTCTGGTCTAACACCTAACACAATAATGATTCCCATAAAAAGAATTGTAATAGGAAAGGATTTGCTCTGGCAAACACTTTTGTTATTATGCATAGAAAGTTAGGAACCTACAAAAAGCTGTCCTCTTTTACACTTCAAAAGGGCTAGAGGGTCTGATAAAGACTATGAAGTCAGTAAAAGAGCTTAGGAATGGAATGCTGCTGTTGGAAACATCCACCTGTAGGTAGGCTTTCCAACTCCTTAGCTGTGAGGTGCTCAGGGTGTTCATGGTTTAGTGTGAACTCTACTAGGCCTTAGCAGTAGCAAAGGTATAAATACTTATGGACCTTCAAAAGACTGTCATTTTTATTGATATTCAACATTCCGATTTTGCTTAAAACTATCAAGGAAGGTTTCATCAGATTGAATGTATACTTGTAATTATCAGCTCTGTCGCAGTTCTGCCAGAGATTTGGACATATGGCAGCATCCTGAGGGAGCACATGAGCTAGGCAGTGAGTTAACCCACCATCATGTGTGCTCTGGATCGTACCCAAGCTGGAGTATGGAATTTTGGTTGTATCTTTAGGAACAAAAGACACAAAAAATAAAAATAGCAGTGTATAGTAAAGTGAAACAGCTACACAAAGTGCTTGCTCCTCTAATATAGCAAAATGTTCCACAAGTAAGTTAAGTATTATTACCAAACATCTGCCTTTGACATAGGCATAAATGAGAATGTATACACACAAAGGTCATAACAACCAAGAAAGATATACCGTATATGTTGGTAGCATAATGTCTGAAACCCCGACCACTATGACATCAGGTTCTAAATCTTCACCAGCAGTAACAACTACACCATCTGTGAGAAGTGCTGCAACTGAAATACCTTCTGCAACATTGGCGATAGCAACAATAACAGGAACATTAAGTAGCTACAGAAGGCAAGCAAAGCAAAAGACCTAAGGTCTGAAATTCCAGCAGATGTACCCGGTATAATTGTATATTCTTCATGGTAATCTCCCAGATGACAAAATGGTGGGGAGAAGTGGGGAAAGAGGACTATGCAGAAAAAAAAAAAAAAAAAAAAAAACACCCAGATCTTTGAGACCTTCACAGATTTGGAAAAGTTTGACATTTCTTCAGACCCTGGAAACTCCAAAATGCTGGTGAGCAAATCAGATTCCTTTTCTCAAGAGTGTGCCAATGATGATCCACCTAAACCAACACAGCCAAAGTTAAACAGGTATGATGGCTCCATATGTCAGTGAGTTTCGATGGATTTCAGGCCCGCAAGGAGGAATTAAAATTCTTAGTGTCGTCTAAATCTTTGTGTCTCCATCTCCAGACATTTTAGATCCAGTGCTAAGAGAAATGAACTTTTTGAGTGTGATCAAATGAACAGGAGAGTTGCAGTGTTGCCCGAAACACTGTACACTCCGACTCTGATGCTCTCACCTCAACCTTACAAGCAGTAGCAGTGAAAACATACCATCAAATACAACTGACTGTATGCTCTAGATATAACCTACAAAGTGCGTTAGTTGATTACGACCATCTGACTGACATCTTACAGCAACTTCCCTGGCATATTTTCCTTTTAGGTGATTTAAATGCTCATAGTGCATTTTGAGGTTCAATGACCAATTGCTCCAGAGGCCGAGTTGTTTATAGTTTAATAGAGTGAGAGGAAATATTTATCCTTACTATTGAACAAATGACACATTTTGTTACTGCTTCTGGTTTGACTTCTACAATTGACCTTTCATTGTATACTCCTTTAATAATACTCTATGTAGTGGGAGGTGCATCATGACCTTCATAAAGATGATTACTTTCCCATATTAGTACATGTTGAGTTCAGATGTGGATCTGGTAACACCCAACGCAAATGGAGCATCAGTAAAGCCAACTGGCAGTTCTTCTGCCATTCACTTGTTCTCCAGGAGTGTAATAACACAGAGAAAAAAATGAATAACTCGACAGAAGTATTTCACCAGGAGGCCAATGTTTCCATTCTGAGAAGTTCAGGAATGCTTCAGAGAATGCATTTATCTTCATGGATTGACAAATATGATTCCACTTCTCAGGGCCTTAGGCAGGTGTTGCATCGTTTTAGAGTGCACCTGACAACCTAGCAGTGTTTCAAGTTCCAAGAGCTAAGGTGTGTTGTGTTATTAAGGAAAGCAAAAAAATGTGATGGAATAACTTTGTGAGTGCCATTAACCATTCCAAAATTTAATCAAGAGTACATGAGTGTTATATTTTGGAAGATACTGTCAATCACCATGATCAGATGCATGTAGTTTACAGTAAGTGAAGCATTGAACAGCTAATGACAGAGTCTTTAGCTGCCAATTTGTCCCAAGGGTCATACAACAAATAATTGCTATAGAAAGGAAAGTTTATGCTTCAATTTGTCACATATTGATTTGTGCAAGAATCCATTTACCATCTGGGAGCTGAAGTCTGTACTGTGCCAAAGACACAGATCAGACTCTCAGTAAAGACTAAAGAGTATCTTCTAGATATGGATCAAAGGGTGCTTCAATAACTTGTGGATGGAAGCAATGTTAATTCCACTTTTAAAACCCGGCAAAGACAAAATGTTAACAAGTAGCTATCTTAGCAGTGCCTTGACAAGCTGCACTAAGAAGATTCTAGAATGAATAATGAACAGTTGCCTGGTTTGATGTCTTGAATCTAAAAATTTTCTTATCCGCTTTCAATGTCGAACCGAGCATTTGGGAGGATGTGATTTCGAATCCTCATTCATTCATCCAGATTTTGGCTATCCATGATTTCCTGAAATCACTCCAGACAGTTACTGTAATGGTTCCTTCAAAAGCCCATGGCCGAATCCATTCCTATTCCTTGGCCCTCATCTTTATCTGCCTCTAATGATCTCAACATTGATGTCAACAAGTGTAAAGCCATAAAAAAAATTAAGTGCGGATTTCATTTCTCCTTGGATAAACTGATCCTGCTGGTAGAAGTGGTACAGGATGTATTTATCTACGTGCAAATATAAATAAGGCATACCATACTACCTTGAACCATGGAATTTTAAAATGGCTGTGTGAATGGGGTTTTAGGAGATATCTATCCCTTTTTGTAGTTGTTTTTATTATGGTATTACTATCACTACTGAATTGATTGTGAAGTATTAGATGTTCCTATCCAGAATAATTTTTTCCTCAATGGTTAGTTTTAATCCTGACATGTTTTGCCATAACTATCATCATTAATAAGTAATACTATTTGATACTCCTTATTTGTTGATGATTTTGGCATTATTATTATTATTTTTTGTTCATCAGTTAACCTACAATGTACCGAGAGGCAATTGCAATTCACTCTAAACGTTATGCACTGGATTTACATTTTTTGTGGTGAAAATGCAGTGCAAACTTTTTATATGATTGTAGTCTTGCAGCAGAACCTCGTCATACGTTGAATAAGTCAATTTTATGTTTTAATGAAACTGTTTTGTTTTCGGGGCCTCATGTTTACTCAATTGGCTTCGTGCCAAGAATAAATGCTTGCTAGGGGTTCAAACATTACTCTTATTTGGTTGATAATTGAATACAGCGACCAGTCATGGACAAAATATTATTACTCTTATACTTGATCATGATGGTACTGTTAAAGAAGATTGTTGTAGTCTGTTAAGATAGCCACCAAACTATTGTAATTACCCCACAATAGTTAACAGGTAGTAGAAAATTAAACAGTTCACTCTGAATCAAAAGTTTATATTCTTGAAAATGTTATTTAAAAATCTAGTACCAGCATGTTAGCTAAGGTAAAGCATTGAAGTTATTTTATCCACGATTTTTAGTGTTACTCACTCAATCACTCTCTGCTGGCAAGTTTTCAAAGAGCCTCCAAAATATGAAAGAATTTAGAATGCACCACGGAGCAGAAACAAAGTCCACTATCATGATTGTTATTTGAATGCTTGTCACATCTTGAAAATCTCTAAGTCCCTGAAGTACTCTTATCGTTGAGACTTTTTCTAACTATCTGCAACCTACATAGCTCAAGCCTGCCTATCGTGGCACTCCTAACATGCATCCTTTCACCCCGACTTGTGTAAAACTACTTGTTGATCAAGTTGTTGTTTTTTCCCCCTTTTCTTTTTGTGGGAACCCCAAAACTTGCTCCTCCAAGCACGGTGTTCTTCCTCTTAGCTAATACCCGCCTCTGCTCATGCATAAAGTTAGTAATTCTATAGGTGATCACAGGAATGGGATTGTGATGTATTCCATGTGTCCAGGCATCCGCCTTTTTACATGGGTCCATCTGATACTGATAGACAAAACTTTTGAAAGAACGATCAGGGCAGTGGGAAAAAAGTGGCAAGGTTTTATTGTTGGGAAAAAAGCCTCCGCAATAGTTAGTTGTGGAAATAAGGGCAGCTGGCTAAAGTACACAGGGTGTTTCAAAAAGGACTTTACAACTTTGAAAATTCATATAAATTTTATGATACAAAGTACTGAGCTGGTTTTGGTGTTGTTTTAAAGGAAAACACTTCAAGTTTTGACTCGCGTAGTCCGCTAGTGCCTAATCGCGCCGCACAAGTGCTAGCGGCAGTTACATTAAAGATGGCTGCCTTCACTGGACCCGAGCGTGCTACCTGTGTGTTTTGGCCCGGCGTGCATCTCGTGAGCTGCAAGTCCCACATACGACAGTTTGGCGTGTGTTGAAAACACGTTTGCATTTGATACCATACCGATATCCACTTTTACAAACAATTAAAGACACTGATAAGATTGCACGTAGGAACTTCTGTGTGGATATGTTTAATCGAGTGGATGATGATGAACATTTCTTGGACAACATAATCTTTTCTGATGTGTCAACTTTTCACTTAAGTGGCAAGGTTAACACACATAACTGTAGGATTTGGGGCAGTGAAAATCCACATGAAACATTGCAACATGTTCGTGATAGCCCTAAAGTCAACGTTTTTTGTGCGTTGAGCAAGAGGAAAATGTACGGCCCTTTTTTTTTTCCAAGAGAGAATCATCAACGAGATAGTGTACCTTGATATGTTGCAACAATTTTTGATACCACAGATTGATAAGGATGACCGAGAACGAAATGTTTTCTTTATGCAAGATGGCGCACCACCACACTATCTGACTGACGTCCAGGATTTTCTCAATGACCGCTTTATAGGTCAATGGATTGGCCGTTATGCGCCAATTGCATTCCCCCCCCCCCCCCCCCATTCCCCAGACCTGACACCGCTAGATTTTTTCTTCTGGGGTTTCATAAAAGATATGGTGTACATACCTCCTTTGCTGGCCACTCTAACTGAACTTAGAGCAAGAATTTACGCTGCTGCTGAGCAAGTTACACCTGAAATGCTAGTGCGAGTCTGGGAAGAAATCGACTACCGATGGGATGTCTGCAGGATAATCAACGGAAGCTACATAGAACATCTTTAGTTTAAGGTAAAAAGACTTGAAGTGTTTTCCTTTAAAACAATGCCAAAACCAGCTCTGTACCTTGTTTCATAAAATTTATATGAATTTTCAAAGTTGTAAAGTCCTTTTTGAAACACCCTGTATAGCTGGTAGGTTGTTTCTAAACCATATTGTAGATATTATTGAAGATATTATGAATATATGACATTCTCTCTGGCAGTCCTGCAAACGATGCACGATTCAAAATTGTGTGTTTTAAGGGGAGATTTATTGTTAATCAGCATCAACTACAATAGAGGTCTTTGAGATATAAATGAAGTGTACAGCAGAATATAGATAATAACATCAAGTTATGCAAGCTGTAAGATGAAAATCTGGCAAGAATAGTTAAAGATCTAGAGCTGTGAGGTTCATAATTGAAAGCGAAAGCTAATGACTAATAGAAAGTAAATAGAAAACTTCTCTTTAAATCTGGAGAAGAAATTCTGGGGAAAAACTAGGGCCAAAGTTTCTAAAAAGTCAAGGAAGTCTGAGAGAATGAATAGAAAATGAAGGAAAAGGTAAAGAAGTTATAATGAAGTGCAGTAAAAAAGGAAACATGATGGGGAATGTTGTATTCATGCAAAGATAAATGATAGCTGCTGTACTTTGCCATTAACAATAGTGAGTTCCACAACTATGATACATGGGGTTGCAAATGCTGCAAGGGATATAAACAGCATATAATAGCATATTGCGAGAGGGAAAATATTTCCTCGCTTTACTCATTTACAACAAATAAATGTTAAAGAATTGAAAATATCAAGAAATGAAGAGAGATGGAATGTTTTCTTTGAGAACATGGAATTACCTCTAATTTCCCTGCCAGAATATTGTGGATGTTTGAAATTTTTTTCATTTCTTTGTCAGTTTCTGCAATAGCTAAATGTTGCTTGGAGGCTGTAGACCAGTGGTTCCCAACAGGGGCAGTACTGCCCACCAGTGGGCATTGAGGTGATTGTAGGGTGCAAATTTAGGGGGCGTTGAGGACCTACCACTTCCCCCTGTTTCCAGTATTATTTCTGGTTTTAAGAGCTTCATCAAAGAAGTTTTTAATTGCATTTCCGCAATCATATATAGCCCAAAGAGGATTTAGTGTAGTCAGCAATTTATTAGCTTAAAAAAATAAAAAGACGATTTTCAGTTGTGGAATACTGTGATTTAAGATTGCTGATGACAAATAAGGCACAAAATATTGAAAAATTAGTTTCATTACAACAAGATCAATGCTCTAATAATATTTTTTCATATTATGTATTTGTTAAACAAATTATTTATATCTTTTAAGAAAGTAATTTTACTAACATACATAGAAAACAAGGACATATAATATTTTACCCTTCAGCTAAGAGGGGTGGCATTGAATCACTGTTTCAGAACATTAGTTTACGAGCCATTAAAATTCGAGCACTATGGGTTATATTATTTATAAGGGAAGTCTGTGTGTTGTTTTTATGAAAAGGGGTCAGTGAGCAATTTTTTTTGTTAAAAAAAGGGGGATGGTGAGTTTTTTTTTTCATATATGGATCATAGACAAAAAAAAAAAAAAAGTTTGGAACCTATGCTGCCTATGCTGTAGATGATTAGTTGCTTGTTGGGGGTTGGTTACAGGCATACATAACTGCTAGCTCTGACTGTAGGTTGGATTTTGTTGCAGATACACTTTTTTGCATAATCCAGTAACTATCACTTTATTTTGGTTGCCACCCTTTAAAAGGGAAAAACCACAAACAGAGCACTAAAGAGTTGGTGCATTATTGCTAGCTATGAAATTAAAATACAAGGCCTCTTAAAATTGCATATATTCTTGTCTTTAAGTTCATATTTCTGGTATCTGTTACAATGTTTCCTTTGTATATCGGCTCCAGTCTGTATTGGAAATTACAGGTTCCACTGATGGAAATAGATTCACAGGACAACCAATAATGGGGTGATATGCCCTACACAAAAATGCAAAGTATCACCAAAACATAATTAATCTAACTCTTTGAATTATAACTCCACTAAAATGTACACACAATTGATGAGTCACTTCACATTCTTTTTTCTGAAAGATCCCATGATTTACTAAAATGACTACATGTCCCAACAAGATTTAAAAGGTGTTAACATCACAGTCTACTGTATCTAACCATCTTGCATTCCTACATGCACATTAATTTGGCCACATCTACATCAACCTATCACCTCAAAATTGAGAGATATCAAGATAATTTTGAAGATGTACTGACTCAGAGCCATGTGACACAAGCACTTTTGTTGACTCTTCTTGAAATGAGTTCAAAAGCGTATCTTTATTTCCTTGTCTTTCTTTTAACTTAATGTACTGAATTATAATAAGTTGGATTATAAATTATTTTATGTACTTTAACACTTTTAAAAATGGGTGTTTATCTAATTCATGCGTCTTTTACTTCGCCCTTGTATTCTCGTCACTATAACAAGCAATTAAAATATGCTGCAAAATTTAACTTTTATCTATTTCTTCAAAACTTTACCAGTCAGTAGACATTAATTTTAGAACCATTTTCTTCCTTACTGCCTTCTCAAATAAGTAGTACTTTTGCCACAATTGGCCCCTGAAATCACCACATGTAATTAACTGTCACTTTAGTATTTCTTTACTAATTGTCTTAGCTAGTATTTTTCCTGATACTTTATTTCTTGCCACTTTCCATATCTTATTTTATTTCCATATTATGAAACACAGTTGTTTATTCCTATTACACTGTAATTGAAAGGTAAACAATTATCATGAGCCTACAACCGAGCTATGTAATTCACAAACCTATAATTAATCTTCTTAAAATTGTTAGTTACAATATTTTTCTTTCCCTTTTCCATATTTTAATTGCAACACTTTCCTAATTTACTGCTGAATTAAGGATTTATTTTTGTATCAAATGGATTTGTTTGTTGATGAAGGGACTATTTTATTGAACCGCACTCTTTTGGTCTAAATTTCAATTAAATTATTTATTTCTTGAATTATCTAATCTATTCATTTTATTCTTTCAGCTTTCTCAATTTATTTGAATGCTATCTGGATCCATTTTGTGTTGTATCAACACAATTATGCTTGATTCTACTTCGTCATGTTCTGTTACTGTAGAAAATCTTTAATATATAGTAACTAAATGGTACTAGTTCTCTGCTCTTTCTATCTTATGTTTGCTTTATATAATCTTGGTTCATTTTGCTTATGTTTATTACAATTGATAATGAAGCCTTCTATTTTCATGTTTAAAATGTTTAATAGCCTTCTTTTAAGATGTTTTGGAAGTTCAAAACTTTTATTACAATGATTATTTGATCGTCTTCGTAGTTATTATGATGATGTATCATCCAAACATTGTTTATTCCTGTCTGTTTACATTATTTAACCTGATTTCCTCTATGATGTGTTACTTGTATTAACTTTTGCACATGCATAGAAAGCTATTATGTTAAAAACCAAGTCAAGTGAATAAGGGCAACACTGGAATATTTTTTGTAGACAAGAAATCATATGTGGTTTTGTGCTGGTACATTGTTGTGTAATAGAGACCATGTTCCTTGCTACCTGCATTTGGATCCAGCTCAAAGAATCCTGACCTTTATGTGGCTCAAATAATTAAATTAATAAATAAACTCTTCTCGGGCTTCCAGCCATGTAGAAATGTCACACTTGTTGGACATTTCAAAGGTGTCTATCTCAGCCCTCATTTTCAACCAAATTTCAATGGTTAACTGTTTGTTTACTGGCTGCCGTGAAAACGGTGTAAGACAAAAATCAACACAGCGTCATGAAGTCATCCACTCTTATGCTCGTTACCGAGGCAAAACTGTTTCAGCATTTTAATAGCCATGTTCGAGGCCATACTGAGTTGATAACCAGTGTCCCTGTTGACTAATGAATCAGTTATTCTGATTTATACAGCTGCTGTAATAATGCTAGTACAAAAATGTTTGACCCGAGATAAAATTGCTGTTTTTTCAAAATAAAATGTATGACCTTCTTGCACACTGTGTTAGGTCACTGTAGATTTCTCTTCTTGCCCAAGACAAACATTTCTTGCGTGTTCAACACATCACTGCACAATACATCGCTGCGTTTGTCTGATATAACCAGTGTCTAATTTTTTATGTGATTTTTTATTTACCCAATTTAAAACAAAATTTAATACCAAGAAAGAAGAATACTTTATAATCTTTATAAGAATCAAGTAGCTACAATAAAAGTAGAGAATCATGAGAGACACGCATCAGTTAAAAAGGGTGTGAGACAAGGTTTTAGTATATCCCCATTAATATTTAACTTGTATGTAGAAGAAGCAATAAAGGAAGTGAAGGAAAGATTTGATTACTGATAACATTGTCTTGTTAGCAGAAAATTTTTAGGATATTGAGAAGTTACTGAATGTTATGAAGGAAGATTTTGGGCTAAATATAAACCAAAGCAAGACAAAAGTGATTAAATGTAGCAAAAATAATACCAATAATAGTAGAATAAATATAAAAATAGGGTTGGATGCAGTAGGAGAAGTTAGTGACGTTTGCTACTTAGACAGTAAAATTACAACAGATGGCCGAAGCAGGAATGGTATTAAAAGCAAAATAGCGCTAGTGCAAAGAGCCTTCGTGAAAAAGAGAAATCTTTTAGTTTCAAATACTGATCCAGGCCTTGGAAAGAACTTTTTAAAACTCTATGTACACAGTACTTTATGGAAGCGAAGCATGAACTTGAGAAAGACCAGAAAGAAGGAAAATTGAAGCATTTGAAATGTGGTGCTATAGAGGGATGCTGAAAATTAAGTGGATGGATAAAGTACGAAATGAACGTGTTTTGGAAATAATGGGAAAGGAAAGAAGTTTGTGGAAGAGTCTAGAGACGTGATGGTCAGTCATATTTTGAGACATGCTGGATTGGTTATCTTGTTAGTAAAGGGAACAGTCAAAAGTAAGAATTGCAGAGGAAAACAGAGATTAGAATATAATTGAGGATGTGGATTGTAATGGGTATGTTGAGATGAAAAAGTTAGCGCAAGATAGGAATGGATGAAGGGTTGCATCAAGCCAGTCGAGAGATTGATGACAGCAAAAAAGAAACAACCTTGGCACATTGTTCCATTGTTTTTTTTTATCTAAGGCTCAGAATATACTCTCACTTGTAATGTCATTATAAATGAACCAGCATTCATACTTTTATGGAAGATAATCAAAAGATCTCCAAAATTAACATCTGTTGGTGGTTATGTGAAAATAAAATTTATCAAGTTTCCGATTGGATGGACTGCATAGTGGAGCGTAATTTTTGGCAGTCAGTTTATGTACATTAGTACATATGATTGTCACATTGTACGTTGTAATAGCCCTCAAATCTAAACTCCAAATGGAATTGTGATCTTGTATGTTTGTCTTGCATTTTACTGTAAATCAGTGTATATGGATTTTGTTTTATGAAAAGAAATGATATAAATACCATTTAATATGTTTAAGGACAGAACTAAACAAGAGAATTGCTTAAATGTTTGTAATTCCAAGTTTTAAGGTGAGCTATGATGATTACTACAGTTTAAAATGATTTATGTGGATAATTTTGTGTTTAAGTATCTTTAATTTTCATTTCTGAGTATTTTGTAATGATTGTAAATAATTATGTATTAATTTTGATTGTTTTTAAGAGGTTTTTAATTGTTTAAGTATTGTTAATGTTCGAGAAATATCTGTCGGAAGCCTTTGTAGTGTTCTAGAACTTTCAATGGAACTTATATAAAGCGACCAGCAGAGACTTGGAGACAGTTTTTACAGACTCAGTTTACGTCGGCCAAGGACAGTGTCGAATGAACAGTTTTGGTAGTATTTTCTTTGGAAGAAGTGTCGAATGTAATCGTTGGAGTTTTGTGTTTGTATGTGAACTGTATCTTGTAGTCCGATGTCTTACTAGCAATAAAAACAAGTTAAAATTTGCAACTTGATTGTGGACTAGTTATTTATTATATTAATAATTATTAAACCATGAGACATCTAACAACATATTTAGTATCTTTCTATACTGTTTGTTATTGCTCTGAAGTCTTTACAGGGTTAATAAATTTGTCATCTTAAATTGGTGTCAGTAAATTTTGTCATTACTGATTGGCGATTACTTAGGTGTAATTTTGTTGGAGAAGCCACCAGCATCAAAGACAATCATTTTGCACCTATCATAAAAGTTTTTGTTGGATAGTGTTCTCCCCTTGCCATTATACTGAAAAGTGTTTTAATTTGATAAGTGATGTGAATGTTGTTGCCTCGATTAGTATGAGAAAATTGAGTTATATTCACTTCTTAACAATTTTATGATAAAAGGAGCTACTTGTTTATAAAAATTAGTTTTAGAAAGATACAATTTATGACAATATTCTCTTTTTATTGCAGCATTTAAAACAGTCACAAGAACACACAAAAATGACTGGATCTGATGCAGAGCAATTCTCTCTCAGGTGGAATAACTTTCACAGTAATCTATCATCTGGATTTCATACTCTTTTACAAGAGGTTGAATTAGTGGATGTTACACTTGCTGCTGATGGCCAGTTTCTCCAGGCACACAAAATCGTGTTGTCCATTTGCAGTCCATATTTTAAACAGTTATTTAGAGTAAGTATAAATTACTTACATTTTGAGGTTTGACTTTTAGATGCAGAAAGATTCTTCTTATTTGTACTATCCTTTATTAATTTTAGGTGATTCTTATAATTTATATTTTCTGTTTTAATCTTCCAGATTGCACTGTAATACTCTTTATATTAATTCATTTCATATTTTGTGGTCTTTCTGCATTTACTCATTGGTGTAAGATGTTAAATAAAATATTTTTATTTGCATGGACCTTATTGTAACTTACAGGTTTAGGACTTAGTACCTTTCCATGGTATCCTGAAAACAATCTGTGAATACTGGGTTGTTTCTTTTATAAGGCCACAGCCAATTTCCTTCAAACTCCTTGTCTCTACTAAACTCTCTTGGTTCTGCACTAAAGCCTTAAAGCACCAGTTTTCTGATTTGATTAAAAAAAAAAATAAAAAAAAATAGCAATTACAGCAGTTTCTACTTACCTTCTAAAAATATGATGAACTTAATAAAATTTTAGGTTTTGACCATGTTATCAACCTTGAGCAGTGTAAAACAAGAAGTTTCTTGGTTTATAGCTACCTCCTTATATTGGGGGGATTCCTCCAGCTCTGTGAAAGGTTTTGATATACTTTTTCTATGTAACATTTTTCATAACACATCCCTCGATAATTTACCCAGTCCCATTCAAAAGAAAACGTTCCCATTGTGGTCCCTAGCCCATAGTTCTCTGAGACTTACTGCTGTTAATTCTTGGCCAACTATCCATTCAAGTCTCAAATTTCACAGATTTAACAGAAAAAAAAGTCAGGCACACTAAAATAAAATTTAGTGAAATGGTGCCTGTCATCTCTTCAATCTCTTCGTGAACTGTGTATATTATTTGCTTATGTATTTTGAATTGTTCTCTTCATAAGCTGTATAATTTTGATACAAATATTTTTGACCACCACAACCAGACCTAGATGTCTATGTCTGAAAATATTAATTGTTTTCAATGTAGTCTTCACGTTCTTACATTAATTGTTTTGCTTGTACTGAACAGTTCTATCAGAATTTAAAATTATATCAGTGTTTATGCACAAAATTTTTCCCTCTCAATTGACTGGTCACTTTCTGCATTAATACAATGTGAATACATCTAAATCGTATTAATAAAAAAAATAATGATAATATTCAGGTATATAATAATAACCAAGTAACACAAAATTATGGGTAAATAATGGCCGTATCAATACAAAGAGCAAAAAGTCAGCAACAATATTAATAGAATAAAGAGTGAAGTCCAGTATCATAAAAATTCAGTTTGATTAAATGAATTTTTTGTAAAATAAAAAATAAAAATTGGGAAAAAGGGGGGGGGAATTAAGGTAATTTTATTACATGTCTCCATTCAGCTGACGTAATTTATCAAGTTTTGTACAGGTAAACATTCAGCAAATTAGAAAACATTATCAATAAATTTTGCCAATGCAACTGTAGTTGAATTTCATCTGTTGTCAGATGCGTTTCGTCTCTCATTGATGAATCATCAAAAGTTCACTGTTTTTCTGTAATACATGTATGTTTTACATTTTTTAGTTTTTGAACAGTGAGTTTTTGTTTAAATATACTACAATTATATTTATGTGTTGAAGAATGACTTGATTTTTCATTTCAATTATGAGGAGTGGTAGGTCAAATGTCCTCAACCAGCATGCTATTTACAATATTGTATGTAATTATACTAATTGTGGACACTTGAAACCTTTTGACTTCTCCAATTCTGTCATTTTGGTGCACTGTTTAGTTTGAAGTTTCATTAGGGTCAGAATCTTGTTTACGTATTTTTAATCGTTGTTCCTCTGTCTTATCAATGATGCTCTGTCAATGGCGTTGATATCAGGAATTTTAAAATTTGTAAATATATTTGTGTGTGTGTGTTTGTGTGTGTATATATTTTGCTTTGCCTAGTTAAAAATGTATATGTGAGGTAGTGGAAGGAAATGGAAAGTTATATCAACTTACTGTTTTATGCTTTGTGTTCGTTGGGTATATGTTTTCCTGTGCCTATTAGCTTTTAAATTTAATAATTTTCTTGAAAAGTTAGAATATTGTGTTTTGTGTTGTTAATTAGTATGATTCTCATTTTTGTATTTATGGGGAATGGTAATTGTAAGAGATGTTCAACAAAAGTGGATTGATTACTATATGTCATTGCTTGTAAATATTCTTTATATCTTGTTTGAAATTGGCCTCTTGTTTGGCCGATGTAAACTTCATCACAATTCTAGGCCAGTTGGTTAAGCCAGAGTTATGGAATATGTTTGTATGTGTTTGACTTCCGATTTGTTCGTGTATTTAGTCATTTGTTTTGAGTGCAATGTGTTTCCCTTGTTTTTAAAATAAGTTTGTTATCCTGTGTGTGTGTTTGGTTGAGTATGTCATAGTGAACCACTTCTTTCTATTGTGTTCTTGGCTGTTTGTATTATTTGAAGCATTACTATTGCTGAAGTTTTTGTGCTTTGATTACTAAATTAGTGGAGTACAGAATTTAATTCATCTTTTTGTTATACTAGACGACCCATGCGAAAATTCCGCTAATAAAATGTGATGAATAGTGAGTTTGAATGCTTGTATTATAATGAAAAGTAGAACAACACTTTTGTAGCAAATATTTATATAATGTAATAGCTACGCATCAAAACATATTACGAAACATTTGGGAAAATTTAAACCACACTGTATGTACGACAAACTGTCACTGACATTAACAGAATACAACCAACCTGAACAAGATACACATAGCATATCAACATTTCTGTGATATGTGTTGCTGTGCTAGTAAAATGTTTACACTGGAGTTGTATAGTAAAATAAAAATGTTTCCTTGACGGAAAAAAAAATATCAAAAAGCTACTTAATGTATAAAAAACAGTTTATTGACATCTGCTGCTGCAATCTAGGGACTTTGGGACTGTCTAATAAGAGCGACCACTTCAAGCATCATATTCTGAAAAATTTTCTTAATTTATGATTATACCAGATTGGAGCCTTTAATCTTTAAAACGATATGTCATTTCTCGATTTTGGTTAAGTATTAAAAGAGATAAATGGCTTGCAATTGAAAAAAAAAAAAGTTGTAGAAATAATATTGATAATTTTGCCCTTTAAGGGTCGAATTCCAAAAAATTCCTTTTATAAAATAAGGTGCGACCAAAGCAGACGGATTTGAGTCTTTCTATCTTGGATGTTTTAATCTCAATTAACATCAAGAAGCCCAATTCACATAAATATGTATTTGGAAATGGCAGTAACACATTAATTCCATTTCTTATCGTTAGCCAAAATGTATCTAAAGGAACTTCGAGAAGTTTTAATTTCAAAGTTCTGTCAGCTTTTAAATCTGCAAGTTTCTCTTGAATATTAATTGGAAGATGTTGTGAATTTGCAACGAATGGATCACAAACCTATTAAAAATCTTCAACACTTTCTCCAAAGCACTTTTCGAATCTCTGCTGCAGGACTTCTAAATGTTTTTTAATTAAGTCCGTCACCATTTTATTACTGTCATCAAGTGACCTTACAGTCTGAAATATCTCAAACGACCCATTTTCAGTCCTCTGTAACCACAAATCCATCTTATTCTCAAATCCTTTAATGTTATCCATATTAATAAGAATATTTTCGTTCCTACCTTGCATTTTGATTTTCAGCTCATTCAAGTGTACGAAAAGTCGGTAAGATATGCCAACTTACATACCCAATCGCCTTTTGCGAATAAATCCACGTAATTATGTCTTTCAACAACAAATATGCCTGGACCTCATCTCTAAGTTCATATATTTGCTGTAACACCTTTCATCGTGACAGCCAGCGTATTTTTGTACGTGTATTCTGAACTCATTTCCTGACATAAAACTGAAAAAAGTTGTGAATTTAGGAGCCGTGATTTTATGAGTTCACAACTTTTACTACTTCGCCGAACACATCTTTCAGAGAAGGTGGCAGAGACTTAGCAACAATGGCTTTGTGGTAAATGAGACAATGATCGCAGTGTAGGTTGGGATTTACTTCGCGTACTTTAGCTGCAAATCCTTTCATTGGACCGCTCCGTCTATAAAAAGAATAACACAATCCTTCCATGTTAATTCTTTAAGAAGCAAATATTCATCAGTCAAACGAAATATTTCTTCACCGGTAGTTTCTTTACAAAAGAATGTAAGCCAGAAGTTCTGCGTGATGGCTAATATCTACGGACTCTTTGATCTGAAGTGAGAACTAATGTCTGTTGATTTTCTCCTTCATAATGTCTTCAGTATCACGAGACATAGCGCATATCAATGACTCGGCGACTGACTGAGTCAGCAGAAAGATGAATTTCTGAAATTTCACTAGCAGATTCTAAACTCAGAACTATTCTTACCATCTCTTTACAAACAGGCTTATTTCACTTATTGTATGTGGTTTCTTGGCCTTTACGATAAGTTCGTATCCCTTATAACTAGCTTCCTGTACTTTTTCCGAAACACGTACTGTAGCGGTCATGAACGTTATTTGTTTTTCTTATTTTCTAACAACTGACAAAAATAATTGACATTGCTGCTTGAAAAAGAAGAATGTTTTGTTGACAAATGTCGTTTCAGTTTACTGGTAACCATAGTAGCATTTCTCGGTTTTTCACCACAGATGATATATTCGGGAATTGGGCACGTTTTTTCACTACACAAAAAAAAAAAAAAAAAAAAAAAAAAAGAAGTAAGATAAGTAAGTATCATCATATTTCCGATGCATCAACTTTTGTTTCTTTCAACGTTTCTAGTTTCCACCAGTTCCACTCTTAGATGGAACACTCCATTCAAGGAATTCGTACATCTTGAAGAACTAAACTAGTCTTCTAATTGTAATAGAAAATATCGAGACTAACTATCAACAGTTTTCAGACCACTTCAGAGCACAGCTATGATGGAACTGAAGTAATTGTAAGAAGAAGGATTTATAAACTTCAAAGAAGTAACTAATATAGTGCCGATTGCTTTTACACTAATGTCTAACAAGGCGTCGGTGCAACGGTTCAGGAACAAAGTAGTATTGTTGGAGAAGCGACAATGTAATAAAATAAGGATTGGAAAGATCTGCTTATCCCAGCAGTTTTAGACTGAGGGAAAAGCATGTACACCGAATATGCGGTAAATATAACAGAACCTCAAAGCGCAAAAGTAGAGGCGAGGAATAAAGATATTTAAAAACGATTTTTTTTTTTAAAAAAACTAACAGTAACTGTAAGTAAATAAATATCGTTTAATTTTTTAGAATACAACAATACGTAACGATTCGTGGCATATGGAACTAAAATATAATTAATAAAAAAACTTGACAATCAATTCCTTACAATGGGTAAAGTTTCGCGGCACACCTTCCACCTTGTCGCGGCACACCAGTGTGCCGCGGCACACCGGTTGCGGACCACTGCTCTATAACTATGTCAGACTCAGCAGTTACCTAGTAAAACTTTTATTATGGTGAAAGCCATAAAATTTGGCATTTGTGTTGATTGCATAGATATTGTGGCAATTCTTCTTTGGCTGATGAGATATCCTGAATGTTCTTTATCTGTGGCCCTGATAAGGGCTCGAACAATGATGTTTCTATATTTTTATTTGTTTTTAATCGCTTCTTTACTTGTCCCTTACTTCCTTTAGTTCCGACTCTCCTGCTCCCTTGTTTATTGGTTTATCACCTAGTGTGAATATTCTTCCCCCCAAGGGTTCTGTTGTAGTAACTGAGCGGCAAGTCACCACGGCCAAAGTTTGGATTCGTCTCTGATCAACCACTCCTCGATTAGCTTTCGAAGATATGTGGCCATAAGATCAGAGTGACTACATTCTGCCCACACTTATTGCTAGTAATGAGCAGGAATCAGCGATGCAAATGAAAACATGTAGTTGAAAGAATGGAGTGACTTTAATAGCTTCAATAAAAATAGGCACATAAAATACACTTGAAATATACTGCATAAACTAGCTCTCATAAAAGACATCTGCTACTAATAAAATCCTGTCACTCGGGATATTCTTTCTCAGCCAGCCAGAGGGTATAACTTGCATTAGCCATTACCTAATAAAATCTGCATGCCGTATGGCGACGTGGTCCATCCTTTGAATCGGCAAATCGACTGCTCCTGGAGGCTGCTCTAGACTGCGCTCTCCAGAGTAGAAACATGGTGGGGAGAAGTCATGTGACCTAGTCCTATTCGTCTAAAATCCCTGGCTAAGGGCTTTCGGGGTTACCCTGGTAGGGGGACTGCTTCCCACGGGAACCTTGAGCTCTGCTTCGTTGGGTGGAATTACATTACATAACTGCAGCTTGAGAAAAATTATCC
>JARYHS010013631.1:25039159-25075820 GCA_031002005.1 Vandiemenella viatica
CAATTCGTTTATATATATATTTTTTAATACTAAGAAAGAGAACTTGCAAACACTTAAATATGGTAACAGAATGTAAGGAAAAAGGGGGTCATTATTGCCTAACAGGATGAAAGATTAGATAGTATTTTAATATGAATTATACTACTTGTAGTACTGTCATTTCTTTGCACTAAAAGGCTTTTTTGTGTCATAAACAATTTCCTTATATGCCTCATTATGTTTATTTTTATTTATTTATTTTTTTTATTTTTTTTCTGTCTGTGTACAAATAATTTAAAAGCAAAGCTTAAAATGTGTGCAATCTAGCAGCAATCAATGTGCATTTACTAATCAGTTGCAGAAGAAAGCCATTTGTTGGAGGAAGAAAATCCAAGATACAGAGGTGGCCATATACCATCCAGAGTGTTCAAGATGTTGGATGAAAGTGGTATATAAAATAATTCTTTTCAGTTTTGTTCTCAGTGCTGGTATCTGTTGGTGGCAGAACTAATTAGGCTTTCTTCTATCTCTGCACATACAAAATTACTACTTTTAACATACCAATTTTTCTGGGTGAACTGGGTATTTTGAAACTTATAGAGCTTTCAAATTATGTTTATAACTTTTAATTATTCAGACCTATCCATTTTGATATTTAATTTTGCTATTTGCTTTAGTGGATGAAGATTCCTTCCTCCACAATGAATCAGATCCCAGATACAGAGGGCCAGCAATTCCCTCACGTGCTTTCCGTATGCTTCAAAGCATGACAGATGGAGGAAGTGGTTCTGATTTTGGTGAGGGTGTACTTCAGTTTGTGCTTGTGCTTCAACACTGTGCCTGCATGAAAATATTAATATTACTTGATTGGATTTATTGATTCTTAGGATGGGTTGTGTTTGCAAGTAAATGATATTATGCATGGTGTGAATCCATAAAATGACATCTACATACTTATTTAGGGTTGCAGTTAGTCCTTCAAGTTTCATTATTCATCATTTGTAGGATTATAACCAGTGATTCTACAACACATTTATTTTTTAAAATACTGAAAATAATAGGAATGATGAGATTGTTAAAATTATCTTATACAAGTTAAATAAATAATAATAATTGGGTCTTCCAATGAAAATACTAATTTTTCTCAGCAGAAAACTGATAACACATTTCTTTATTTATTATTGGTGCATAGCCATGGCTATTCAATATCTTCTGCTCAGTTGTCTGCTTTATCTTCCTACACTTCAACACACCGTTAGTAATTTTGACTTTTGAGGTTATGTAGAGCTTTAGTTTTAATAGTTACTTTATTCACTGGATGCTTTAAGCAGTCAAATATTACTGCAAAACACTTCACCTTCTGGTAAAGTTCCCACTACAGTAGACAATGACACTGAAAGAATTTAAAGCTAAAATTTGCAGAGGGCAAATGTAGGTGGGTGCAGGATAAGGGGAAGATGGGTGCATAGGGAAATTGTCACCGGAGCATGCGCTCCATCACAATAAATTAAATTAAAGTAAACAATGACCAACCAGAGGTAAGGTCTGTGGATATAAAGTGGAATCTTCATTTTCCTCCAAATAAGTACAAGCAAGTTAAAAAAAGTAATTCTTGTCATTTTTCTAGCTGTATATATGCACTGAATATTTTGTCATGATTAAAACACTCAGAAATCCATCATCCAATGGAACTAGACACACTCATATATCCTTGACTGAAATGTCCAACATGTTCATTGTTATGTAGTTTAGAATTACTTAATAACTGACCAATAAAATTTAGATTAAATATGAGCAGAAATTGAACAAGTGTAAGGAACCAGGGCCGCATACCGGGGCTAGAAGTATCGCCTAAGTGCCTTAACTTACACTCTGGTAGACTCACAGTTCTCAATAATACTTGCTTAAATTTGATTTGATTTAATTTGACCATGTAGCCAGGATGACTCAACTGAATGCCTAGGTCGCCACTATATTTGTTACCCACAAATTAGAGAAAAGGGTTTTATGATAACTACTGAAGAACACAGGTTCACTGTTAGAAAAATCCACAGTTTTATTTCAAAGTCACAAGTTCAAAATAGCATTTACAGTTGAGCAGGCATATCGAACTCTCTTTTCCAAAATTGCACGTTGCGGAGAGAAACTTAACCGACCGAAACCCCTTTAACAAATTTAAAAGTTCATGTTAGTTACTATATAACCCGACACGATCAAACATGGTTGAACTAGCCCGCGTGGCGAGTTACAACCGGCGCGACGAAAGCCAGACCGAAACAGACGCCAGGCAGGAACAGACAGACCTGAACAGACAAACCGGAATAGAATAGACCTGAATAGACCACGGACAGCCACCGACCAGCTCTTTTATCGAAACCACGAGAACCAGTGACGTCAGCAACTGTATCACATCTTTTTCCTTCCGCGTAGCTCAAAGAGTACGAAATTTATTTGAAGATCCCGACTATTAAAAATGTTTAAACTTTGATAGTATCTGGACTTATCCACTAGAAGTCCGACGGCAGTCTCTTGAGAAATTTAGAGTAATTAATTTTGAAGTTTTAGCTGTTTAAGACTCCGCGTAGTGATACATTCAAATGTGGGTAAAATCCCTAAGTGTTCTAGAACTTTTTACGCGCGTGCACAACAATCTGCGACAATCTATTTTACAAAAACTTAATTTCCGGACAAATGCTTAAACTTTTTATGAAAACCCATATATGTATGAACTCGTCTTGATTAGGGCTATCCACTGATGTAAAATTTAAATTGATATCTCTTTTAATAAAAAAGTTTATTTTTTTCTCTTAATTAAAATCACCAATTAATCTTTACCAAATTATTTAATTTTATTGCCAAAATATCGGGGATAGTGCTGACTACAGCTGGTGATAAAAGTTCGGTTGTCGCTTTACTGGATTTAAAGATACTGCGAATCTTAGAATTTCACTATTCTGATCGCGTGCTTCAAAACTTGAACAAACGGGAATAACTCTTAAACTAAACGTTTCCCGATATGATAATTACACATTAAAATGATATATGACTCATATTATGTGTAGGGCCTATATGTATCAACAATGACATGTTTCACATCCCAGAGGTACTCCCTTAGCAGGGATCCATGGAACAAGATTGATAAATAAATAAATAAACTAAAATAGACTTCAAATTTGGCTTTCAAAACCTCACTTGTTTCGTATAATTTCATGGCCGTTGCCTCCAAATTTTCCACCACCTCAATCTTCAGTCATGAGCTCAATCTGAATCTGGTCTATACTCTGTTTCTTGCTTTCTCTTTTTAGGCCAATCTGTTTGTATTCCCCAGGAGTGGACTGTGTGTCAGAAATTTCGTTTGTGGTAGACCCTAATTTCACTACTAGATGTTTCTCAAACACATGAAAACAAGATTGAAGCTGCTTGCTGAATAATTCCAAGGGTGCATACATTTGTTCTACAATTAGCTGTGCCATCAGCACAAGCGAGCTCTCAATTTTGTTTGCAATTTCCGCAGGTAGATTCGGTACAGTTGAGTGTAAGCACCTTAGAATTTTGGCAAATTCTAGTTTCCCTAGTAGTAAAATGTTCTATAGATCGATTGTAAAGTTGCTTATGTTGGACTTAGAAATTTCTAGAAGAGTAGTTTTCAACTTTAAGGAATTTCCCTGTAATCGTTCCTACAGTTACAATTCGCCATAAAAATCATTTTAAAGTGTATTTATCCTATCGAGAAACGTTTATTTTAAGAGATATTCTGGTTTGTTCATGTTTTGAAACACGCGATCAAAATAGTAAAATTCTATGATTTGGAATATCTTTAAATCATGTAAAGCGACAACTGATCTTTTATCACCAGCAAGGTTTAATTAGTGATTTTAATTAAGAAAAAATAATGACTTTTTAATTAAAAGGAATATTAATTTGAAATTTATATCAGTAGACAGCCCTAATCAAGACAATTCTGCATATATAATGGTTTTAGTAAAAAGTTTTAGCATTTGTCTGGTAATTAAGTTTTTGAAGATAGATTGTTGTTGATTGTCGCTGTAAAAATTCAAACATTTGGGTTAATCCTCTACTTCAGAGATTTGTATCACCACACGGAAATTAAATCATATATATTATTTCTATAAGGTATTTTTTTTTTTGTCACAAGCCTGTATCTTCCTTCATACTTAACCGAAATCAATGAAGGAGGTGTCATTTTAAAGCTTATGGTCATCACTTTGGTCACATCATATTTTTAAAAAATGAAGTTTTCGGAATTTGACCCTTAAAGGGCGAAAATGTCAATATTTCTAAAATGCTGTTTTCTGTATTACAAGTCATTTATCTCCCTGGATACCTATCTGAAATCTTTTAATGAAGTATCATTTTAAAGATTAAAATCTCTGCTTTAGTGATGTCATATATTAAGGCAGAAATTTTTCGGAATTCGACCCCTGAAAACCCCGCAGGGGCCTGGTACGCAAGTGCCAGGTACGGGTTTGGCGAACCCGCGGTGCCCGAGCTGGAAACTTGTGAGCGCCGCAAGTTTCCCACACCGTAAACACCTACCATGCTTCAATGACCACCGTAGGGCGCGGCGGTGGAACGTTGTGTGCCTAGGAGAACGGGGATCTTGGATTCATCGCCCGGATCGCGAGGACGGAACAAACCTCTATAAAAAACCCCTCAACCTCAAGGTCGGACACGTGCTGAGGAGGTGGATGAGAGGTGAGGCAAACCACCCGCTAACGTGCAACCTCAGGGGCACCTACGCACCCTGTTGTATTAGCATTCCTGTATAACATGTTTTTGCTCGTGGGACAAAAAATTCCTCACAAACAAAAACAAAACCCCTGCGGTCCGGGTGTGCTGCAGGTTAAAAAAAATACACCCAGTTCCAACAAGCGGGCGAGGGTTGACAGCCCTCCTCCGGAACAAGACAACTGTAACGGAAGGGTTTGTCTTATAGACAATGCCTTTGTAATAATGGCAAGAATGGAGGAATCCTTTGAGAAGGTCTCTCCGTTTTATATAAACAAAAGATTGGAGGGAATAGCGGGAAGTTTAAAGAGCGTCAAAAAGCTGAGGAATGGGACCCTGCTTCTGGAAACATCTAACCACAAGCAGGCTCTTTCACTCCTTAAGTGTGAGAAGCTCGGGGAGTTCGCAGTGAAATGCGAACTCCATAAAACTCTAAACTCTAGCAAAGGAGTCATCACTTGCAGAGATTTAATAGATATAGAGTCCGAGGAACTCCTTAAGGAGTGGGCATCAGATAATGTGGTCGAGGTTAGGCAGATCAAACGAAGGGTTAACGGCAATCTTGAGAAGACTGCCACCTTCGTCCTGACGTTCGACACTCCGACGTTGCCGAAATCCATTAAAGCTGGATATTTAAATCTGAATGTTCGACCCAATGCGCTGCTTTAAGTGCCAGCGGTTCGGGCATACGACGGCGAACTGTAAAGGCAACGCCACTTGTGGGAAATGTGGAAAATCGGATCATGAACCGGGTGCAAGTTGCACCCTCCCACAGATGTGCATTAACTGCTCCGGGTCACATCCAGCCTGGAGCAGGGAGTGTCGAGTGTACGTTGAAGAAAAGAAGGTACAGGAGTTGAAGACATGCTCGTGCCAGTGCAAGTGTGGTGCGCAGCCCACTAAGGTCCTAACACCAAGGACCGCGGTCGTCGGTAGTAGTGCTTCTGCTAACCCGACCACTACAGCAGCAGGGTCATCAAGTCCACCAGCCAAAGCACGGCCATCCGCTCCAGTAGCTGCAGCCGTGGGTGCCTCTGCAACAGCAGAAGCAGCACCCATGGCAAAAGCTGCATCGGCAGCGGCAGTAGTAGCAGCAGCAACGCCATCTGCCGGAAGCGGATGGCAGTTAGTGCAGAAAGTTCGGGGTCCGAAGTTTAAACACACGGACCCCACACATGTTCTTGAAGTCCCCCTCTACTTCTCTCCAGTTCCCCAACTAGCGTGGGGAGGAGGGGGACAAGGCCTCGGCGGAAGAAAGATCCGCAAGACGCCGAGGCCTTAGAACAAAAGTCGTCTTCGGACCCCGAAGATGACGTTATGCTGGTGGACGAAGACCCTGGTCCCGTTCCTCAGCAGAATCAGACACTGACCCACCCGACCCGGGGCGGGTGGTTTTAAATAGGTAGAATGGCTCCCATACTTCAGTGGAACGTAAACGGCTTTCAGGCTCACAAAGAGGAAGTCCAACTCTTAGCACGGTCTAATCCATTGTGTCTCTGTCTCAGGAGACACATTTTAGACCACAACCAGTGCTAAGAGGTATGACATATTGAAAGGACGATACCGAGGGTGATCGAGCGAAGGGGGAGTGGCGTGTTTGTTCGAACACTGTCCACTCCGAACCCATTGCTCTCACCTCTGATCTACAAGCAGTAGCGGTGAAAATACACGGTCCAATCCAACTGACCGTATGCTCTGTCTATCTGCCACCCAGTGTGTCAGTCGGCTACGACGACCTGGTTGGCATTATACGACAACTCACTCGGCCCTTTCTCCTTTTGGGAGATTTCAACGCCCACAGTGCGTTGTGGGGTTCCACCACCGATTGCCCCAGGGGCCGAGTGGTTGGTAGATTGATAGAGCAGGAGGAAATTTGTATCCTGAATACAGGGCAAATGACTCATTTCACCACTGCTACCGGTACGTCTTCTGCCATTGACCTTTCCTTGTGTTCCCCCTCAATGCGGACTCCGTGCAGTGGGAGGTGGATCGCGACCTACATGGTAGCGACCACTTCCCAATTTGGATGCACGTCGAGTGTGAACGTGGAAGAGGAAATAACCGACGCAAATGGAACGTCAGTTGTGCAGATTGGCAGCTCTACTGCCGCTCTGTACAACTGCAACCCTATGACAGTATAACAGGAGAAGGTGAATCACTTGACAGAAGTGATTCACCGTGCAGCTGACGTTTCCATGCCAAAGAGCTCCGGAATGCTGCGAAGGACGCCCGTCCCCTGGTGGAACGATGAATGTCGTTCCGCCATCCAGGGTCGCCGACGGGCGTTGCGTCGTTTTAGGTTGTGCCCAACATCTGACAACCTAGCAGCGTTCCGTATTGCCAGATCTAAGGCGCGTCGAGTTATTAAGGAGAGCAAGAAGAGGTCATGGCAGAACCTTTTGAGCACTATAAATCGTTCCACACCTTCGTCGAAAGTATGGAAGTCCATTCGCCGTATATCTGGAAGGTACTCCCGCGCACCAGTATCTGGGTTACTGGATCATGGACATATAATTACCGACGAACGAAGCATAGCGCAGCTGATGGCGGAGAATTTCGCCGCCATCATATCGTCTGCTAACTTTGACCCTCGGTTTCAGTGACGATGAGTCGCTGCCGAGGGCGCCCGCTGTGCTTCGATTCGTCGAATACAGAGGCCTACAACTGCCCATTTACATCTTGGGAGCTGGAGTCAGTGTTAAATAGCAGGGCCTGATTTGATCCAGTACCAGATGCTGAGGCATCTTAGTAAAGATGCTAAGGAGTACCTTTTAGATATTTTTAATCAGATATGGACCGGAGGACACTTCCCCGACTCGTGGAAAGAAGCAACGCTTATCCCTATTTTAAAGCCTGGTAAGGACAAATTGCTGCCAGGTAGCTATCGTAGCATCGCCTTACAAGCTGCGTGGGTAAGACACTGGAGAGGATGGTCAATCGCTGCCTCGTCTGGTGTCTTGAATCCCGTAATCTGCTGAGCCGCTTCCAGTGTCGATTCAGGAAGTCACGTTCCACCTTGGACAACCTGATCCTCCTGGAGGCGGCAATACAGGATGCGTTTATCCGGAGCCCACACCTTGTGGGTGTTTTTTTTCGATCTTGAAAAGGCCTACGATACTACCTGGCGGCATGTTATTTTAAAACAGTTACACGAATGGGGTTTTAGGGGTAACCTTACCTGTTTTTTAAAATCATTTTTATCTGGTCGTTGCTTCCGGTACCGAGTCGGTAGTGAAGTGTCTGATCTTTTTATTCAGGAATACGGTGTTCCTCAGGGGTCAGTTTTAAGTGTGACTCTATTTGCTATCGCAATCAACAGTATCTCTATGGTTATAAGGAGTCCAATTCGGTTCTCCTTATATGTGGACGATTTTTTAATTTTTATTGTATTGTCCAGCCTGAGAAGCGCAGAGCGGCAGCTGCAACTCGTGCTGAACAGGCTGGATGAATGGTCAGTGCACACCGGCTTTCGATTCTCTGCCGAGAAAACCTGGTGCGTACTTTTTACTCGTAACAGAAGTCTTTTAGCTGAGCCTCACCTTACCTTGAGGAACACCATTTTAAGTTTTACTGATTCTGTTCGGTTTCTGGGTCTCATCTTAGACAGTAGGCTAACTTGGCTTCCACATCTTAAGATGTGAAAGCCAGAGCCTTAAAAGCTTTAAATGTCTTAAAATGTTTATGTGGCAGGTCATGGGGCGCTGATCGCTCCTGCCTGCTTCAATTTTATAGAGCCTTTGTACGATCGCGTTTGCAGTACGGTTCCATAGTATACGGTTCGGCACGGGACAGTTATCTACGGATACTGGATAGTGTCCACCATGCAGGAATTTGGCTTCCCACGGGTGCTTACCGCACCAGCCCGATTCCCAGCAACTGTGCTGAGTCTGGCGAGCCGCCGCTTTTTATCCGCCGGCATCTCCTCATGGTGCGACATTATACACATATTGCCTCAACACCTGGCAGTCCCGTGTACGACGTAGTAAAGAACCCAAATTACGAACGGCTTTAGGCCAATTGGCATAGAGCGACCAGACCGTTTAGCTACCGTACGAAGGCTGTTTTAGAAGAATATGTTTTCGAAACACCCTCTTTTTATCACCAGGGTTGGAGTAAATCTCCTCCCTGGCTTTTAAAGAGACCCAGAACAATTTTAGACCTGTCTCGGTGTAATAAACTACATACCGCTGACAGTGTTTGTATTCATATATTTAGAGATATTTTAAATCACTATCACATGTTTACCCCGGTATATATGGATGGGTGTAAGCATTCTAACGGAGTTGGTTGCTCCATAGTGTTCCCTCGAGCGACTTACACATTCAAACTAGACGGCAGATGCAGTGTTTACACCGCCGAATGCTATGCCGTGTTGAAGTCGCTCCAGCATATGAAAGTAATGCGCGATAAATTGTTCATCATATGCTGTGATTCCATCAGCTGTATTCAGGCCATAGGAAATATGTATCCAGCAAATCGTCTAGTCCAGGACATCCAGGACGCCCTCCTTTCCCTCCAATCTGGTGGAAAGGAGGTATTATTCTGCTGGGTACCGGGCCATGTGGGAATCGGGGGGGAACGAGGCAGTTGATGTAGCTGCCAAGTTAGCCTGCGACAAGGTCAGAACCGACTTTGAACCGGTCCCAAAGTCAGACCTTGCCTCGGCGGTGAAGAGATTCGTTTCTGATGTTTGGCAGAGGCAGTGGCTGGAAGTTGAGCATAACAAACTCCGGCTGGTCAAAACCGACCGTTCAGCCGTGGAGCAGCTCCTTCCAACGGGCGAGGAGGGATGAGGTTCTCCTTACTCGCCTCCTTATAGGGCACTGTCCTCTCATGCACAGCTTTCTTCTCTGCCGGGAGGACCCACCGGAATGTGATGCTTGTGGCGTACCTTTGACGGTACGCCACATTTTAACTGAATGTGTACTGTTTTTAGATTTAAGGGCAGACGTTGGCTTAGCCAACGTTCTGTCCCTTATTTTAAACGATGACGGTGACAATTTGGCTAAGGTTTTAAATTTTTGTTGCTTGGCCGGTCTTGTCCCAAAAATTTTGGGCAGATCGGCCTAGGTTTTAGATTGGATTGGTGGCCATTTACAACCACCAATCCAAGTACTTTTTTTACTTGTGACACTGCTTAAATGGCTGGCCCTTTTACAGCCAGCCAGCTAACTTGTTTTTTAAACTGGTTGGCCCTTTTTTAGCCAACCAGTTAATGTATGCATTTTTATATTTTATTGCTTTGTCTCAGTTTTATATTTTAAGTTGCCGTCTGTGTGGCCGATCTCTTTACAGTCGGCCACGCAGACGGTATTTTAGTTAGTATGTTAGTATTTTATTGTGCTGTCTCTGTGGCCGACCCCTTTACAGTCGGCCACAGAGACGGCAATTCTGCCACGTTGTCACGCCTGGTTGTTGCTAGGGCGCTAATGACCCCGTCGTCAATGCGCCCTAAAACCCAAATAACAACAACAACAACAACATCGACCCTTAAAGGGCAAAAGTATCAATATTTTTGCAATTCGATTTTGTGTCACGAGCGATTTATAAATGAAGTAGGATTATGAGGAGTAATGTCTCAACTTTGTGACATCATATTTTAAGAAAGAATGTTTCTGGAATTCAACCCTTAAAGGGAAAAAGTATGAATTTTTCTATAACACATTTTTGTGTAACGAGCTATTTATCTCCCTTAACATCTAACCGATATAGATAAATGAGGTACCATATTAAAGAATAATGTCTCCGCCATGGTAACATTATATTTTATGAAAGGAATTTTTCGTAATTCGACCCTTAAAGGCAAAAAATGTTAATTTTTCTAAAATGCGTTTTTTGTATCTCGAGCCATTTATCACCCTGGATATCTAACCAAAATTGATAAATGAAGTAAGATTATAAGGAGTAATGTATCAGCTTTGCGGATTCATATTTTAAGAAAGGATGTTTTTGGAATTCAACCCTTAAAGGGAAAAACTATTAATTTTTCTATAACGCATTTTTGTGTCACGAGCGATTTATCTCTCTTGATATCTATCGATATAGATAAATAAAGGATCATATTGAAGACTAAGGTCTCCGCCATGGTAACATTATATATTAAGAAAGGAATTTTCCGTTATTCGACCCTTATAGGGCAAAAATGTCAATATTTCTAAAATACTTTTTTGTGTTTCGAGCCATTTATCTCCCTGGATTTCTAACCAAAATCTATAAATGAAGTAGGAGTACGAAGACTAATGACTAAGCTTTGGTGACATCATATTCAACCACACTATTCATCGCATTTTATTCGCGAAATTTTCTCACTGGTCGTCTAGTAAAACTTTAAAACTAATCACTCTAAATTTACCACTAAACTGCCGTTGGACTTCTAGTAGATAAGTATAGATCTTGTCAAAGTTTAAACACTCTTTATAATTTGGGTCATCAAATAAATTACACACACTTTTGGTCTCGCGGAAGCGAAAAGATGTGATACAGCTGCTTACGTCACGGATTTTGGTTGATCCCTATATAAGGCCCCAACACCATCATACTTTGTCTTTTCTGTGGAGCGCTATGTGAAGGTAATCTGTGATAGTTTGGGCTGGAGCTGGTAGGCGGTTGGTGGAAACTTTCACTCAGTGTCGGCCATGTTGGTACTTTGGACAGATAGCTTTCGAGAATAATGTCTGTTAGAAATTTGAAATTCTGAAAAGGGGTTTTTGGTTTGATAATTTCTCTCCACAATCTGCAATATTTTGGAAACGAGTATTCGATTTGCCTACTCAACTGTTTAATGCAAATGGTGTCAGCCTTTGCGTCTTACATGAGCTACTAATGGTCTTCCGAGTACCGGGTACTACAGGTAGCACTGTTTCCAGAAAATTTTCACTGGGCATCGCCTTGTTATTGATACTCATCACACTACACCCCGTTTTAGAAATTTTTCCAATACTGCCTATGTTTACTGGCAATATTATTTTGTAACAAAAATTCTTCCTCTTTAAACCATACTGCAGCATGACTTTATCAACATGATCGGTGTGAAAAATGGACTAGATTTTATACCACCGATGATTCCATTCATTGATTTTTTCTCACTCACAAACACTAAAACCAAAAGAAGCGAAGAATGAAAGCAACACATACAATGCCGTATTTATAAATGTGGTTAACACACAGAATATCACACAATATACAGTAAAAAAATTCCACAATATACGATAAAAAAATTCGCCTAAAACTTCTGCTTCTCTACTGGTATAAAATAATTATCTTGCACACATTAATACTAGTTTTACAATCAACTTGCTGTGAAAAAAGAGAAAAATATTACAATCACATAGCAGCCTTCACTGTACCCCAGAAGCTGGGGGGGGGGGGGGGGGCATAGCTCAAACGTTTGGCGTCAGTTGTAATGTTTCAACCCATAATCAGGACGTTTCAACACAGTAACCACTAATTTTCCTGTAAATATCAAGTTGGATGGGCCAGAAATGTACATAGTTAACATTTATACTTGAGATAATGAAGGGTTCTTATCCTTAATCCAGTAATCAAAGAAAAACTACACTTTTGCAACATTTAATCTATACAAAGGATTCTGATAATTACAAGACCCTCATGGGCACCATAACTAGTACAAATTCAGACACAAACAATAAATAAATCACATGAATATAACCTATGTACAAAAAGTCAAGATGTGGCAGAAAGTTATTGTATTAAAATTATTGGTATTAAGTCAAAGAAATGCCAAGATTAGCTGAACACAAAGATGTTGGTAAGGGAACGAGATCCCTCGTAATACAGCATCACAAAAGAGGCAATCTGCAATTGCCAATGTTAGAAGCTCAGGGCCACTTTCTGGATGGGGCACATGAATCACAGTGGTTGTGCTATCGCAAAGTTTACATTTCAGGTTTGAGGCAGAAGCTTAAGTCCAGTATTCTGGCTTGACTGGACATGTCAGCACGGTGGACACGTGGAACTTGCAGATTCCAACACTTCAACACAACAGCCCGGATAGGTGGTGTGAAACTCTCACTGCACTATCACTGAAGTGATAACACACAGTGCAGGTGGGGTCTTCGCATTCCTGGCACTGTTGTGTTGTCCGCGATTGGCAGAGCACACTTTGGTAGCGGCGGCTCAAAGGACCCACATTGTCTCATGGCAAGAGTTGCCTGGAAACTGCCTGTGGAAGTCTCCACTGACAATAATGTATACCCCAACATAGAATATCTGAAACACATGTGTCATGAAACTTTCATCCGCTGGCCTCACATTCAGATACTCATGCGCGTGAAGCATTTGATTTTCCTAATAGGCAGGAGGAGTGTATGAGTTGGGCGGTAGTCTTTTGATGCAAAGGATCTTCCTTGCTGTCTCCAACAATAATCCCTTCCCTAGACAAGGCCCATACAAATGTGTGTGAGGGCTACTCAGCACAGTACCATACACAGAAATGTCTCTCTGTAATAATGTTTGAAGCTTCTGGCAACTGACTGGAGGCAAATAAAACCCACACTTTATACTTTTCTATTTTTTCTTATCAATAATAGGGTTGAGGAATGATTTGAGATGTTGTTAATCAACAACAAAACATTTTCAGAATTCACAGTTAAAAACTGTTGCTGTATGCTTCAGGGGTAATGACAGTGTCATACTGTTATATAAAATTGCTTGCATCATTGCATGAATTCTTTCAGTTCTTGTATGTGACTGGCAATTTCTTTGTTCCCTTAAAGCTTGTGGATTTTTAGAGTTTCCTATGATTTATAAAGAGAGCCTATGCGTTCTAGTAACATTTCCACATACCATTGTATAGCTGACATATCATTCTTAGAAAGTAGGGTTTTTCTTGCAGTGTATATAAAAAAAGAAATCTTACTCATGTTCAGCTGTTTCATCAGCCGAAAATTTTTCAGTCTGGTTGTCTATTTCCCTAATTCCATGCCTAGATTTAAAATGCAAAGCGAACTGGTAGTCTCTTTAAAATCAGTGTAACTCCTAGTTTTTGTTTATTTCAAAAGCTTTTCACAAATCGAAGAGACCCCCTGTTTGGTTGTTGTTAGCTATGTACCAGCAGGAACTATGTGTAAACTGCAGTCTCTAAATCCTGGTTTTCTGCCATTTTTTATGGTTTTTCTGTGCAAGATTCCATCTTTAATGGCAAGTACACCTGACCAAGTGTTGTGGGTGAGTGCTAAGACTCTGGCCTCCCATTTGGGAGTGCATGGGTTTGAATCCCTGTCTAGCAATCTAGATTTCAGTTTTCCATGGTTTCCTAAAATCATTCCAAGAGAATGCCGTGATGGTTCCTTCAAACTGCAATGCCCGAATTTCTTCTCTTTCGTTATCACCAGTCTATTCCCACCACTAGTAAAGTTGACAAGGGTAAAACCATAAGAAAAAAAAAAACCTTGCTTACAAATTTTGTAATCATTGTTCTTTTTAATGCCACTATTGTTGCATTTCAATCTCCATATCCCTGATGTAACATTGATCCAGTAGTGCAATTCTTCAGTTAGGTTATCATTTTAAATTTGTTGGAAAAACTTAGATCAACATGTTTTGTTTAGTCACCATTGCGATTGCCATAACAGCTATGAGGTTCTCACACACCACTTATGACATAGTTGTGGTCACTTGTGCAAAAACATACTGGAGCTGAGAGCAAAGAGCAACAAGAAAAGAGTGGTAAGCAAAAAGTTGCATGCACATACTGCAGAATCTTAGAATGAGTTCAGTACCAGCACTTCCAAAACTGCTCCTTCAGCACTTTCGACAAAATGAATTTACTCTTATTAAAAAATTCTTCTTTAAAATTTTGGTATTTAATTAAAAATAGAAACAATAGAAGAAATAAAGTTCGCAATAAATAGAAGTAGGCTTCTTCATAATGAATTTAATCATTTATACAAACAACTGTGTGAACATCTGTGCAAGTATCGTTCTTATTTCCACATGAGTAAATCGGCATTTGATTATATTTTTGACATTATACAGAACAGATTGACCAACAGTTGTAAAAATTGCAATGTCACCCACATTAATCCTTCAGTTACTTGATTGCACTTGCTGCTTTTCTTCACTCTTTTATTTAATAGAAACTGTTTAAACATTTCTCCAGATATTGTAATGGTAATTGCTATCAACTACTGAAAACACTATTAAAACCATACACTGGAAGAAATTTGGATGCAGAAAAAATAATATTTCAATACTAGCTGATACCCCACGACCTCGTATGTGTTAACTTAGAATTTCATTGCCAGAATTGAATATAGAATGAGTTAGTAACATAGGATTGGTCCCAAACAACACTGAGTTGGCATAATATGACAGGAAAGCCATCACTATATCATTCTACTGTCGAATTCTTCAGCATGATGTAAGGTATCCCTCATTCTATTTTTAATATTTAGTTAGAATCCAGTCAAGTTTGGGGTTAACTTCAGTACACGATACCACAGTTTAAATCGAGATAACAACACTTCTAGTACAATAAAGGGAATAAATAACACATAGCAACCATAAATAAGAAGTTTCAGGTAAAATATAAGCAGTAAACTCACCTAAATGAGCGTAATCAGTAATAATCCATGCAGTAGAAAACACAGGTTTATTTACACTACTATGGCACTAATATTCCACTAAATTAAACACTGTAGAGCACTTTCATAATTAGAATTTCACCATTTTGATATTAAATTCACTAATAACTCGCAGCTCCAGACCGATTTAAAGTACTAAATATGGAATTTAATGCATCTCCACATGGGAGCTAGTCAACATTTAATTCCACCACATCTAAACAACTTCAAAGCTTTAAAAGTAAATACAACCAAGTAAAATAACCAGCCAGTTAAATATTCCTCAAGTTTCCGGTAACAGTCAACCAATAAATTGAGAATATAAGTGAATAACAGCCAACCGGTTATGGCGCCGTAAAACCGAAACTTTAGAAATTGATAACTTAGAAACTAACATGTTTAACAGGCTAAAAACTTCTCTAAAGTGCTTAAAATAAATAGAGGTTCAATTTAAATTTAGCTTCAGGACACAACCGGCTTTAAATAAAAAGCAGAATATTTGGTTTCACAACGGAAAAATAGTAAAACTTAGGAATTCCATAACTCCCGATAGAATTAATCGATTTGGAAGATTTTTACACTGTTGAGCTCAGCAGAGGCCAGAGAACGATTTAAAAATAGTATTAACTTCAGATTTTAAGGTCTCGAGGTGAAACATTTTTCCTATGACGTGCCGCCTTTTCTGTGTATTTTATTTTAAAGTGTTGTAGTTAGATTTTATCTTTGAATATCTTCTGTCGTCGCAGAGGAGGGGATAGTTGAGTTCCAGCAACCGTCGAGTCAAGTGCCGCCTTTTCTGTGTATTTTATTTTAAAGTGTTGTAGTTAGATTTTATCTTTGAATATCTTCTGTCGTCGCAGAGGAGGGGATAGTTGAGTTCCAGCAACCGTCAAGTGCCGCCTTTTCTGTGTATTTTATTTTAAAGTGTTGGAGTTAGATTTTATCTTTGAATATCTTCTGTCATCGCAGAGGAGGGGATAGTTGAGTTCCAGCAACCGTCGAGTCAAGTGCCGCCTTTTCTGTGTATTTTATTTTAAAGTGTTGTAGTTAGATTTTATCTTTGAATATCTTCTGTCGTCGCAGAGGAGGGGATAGTTGAGTTCCAGCAACCGTCGAGTCAAGTGCCGCCTTTTCTGTGTATTTTATTTTAAAGTGCTGTAGTTAGATTTTATCTTTGAATATCTTCGGTCGTCGCAGAGGAGGTGCTAGTTGATTTCCAGCAACCGTCGAGTCAAGTGCCGCCTTTTCTGTGTATTTTATTTTAAAGTGTTGTAGTTAGATTTTATCTTTGAATATCTTCTGTCGTCGCAGAGGAGGGGTTAGTTGAGTTCCAGCAACCGTCGAGTCAAGTGCCGCCTTTTCTGTGTATTTTATTTTAAAGTGTTGTAGTTAGATTTTATCTTTGAATATCTTCTGTCGCAGAGGAGGGGATAGTTGAGTTCCAGCAACCGTCGAGTCAAGTGCCGCCTTTTCTGTGTATTTTATTTTAAAGTGTTGTAGTTAGATTTTATCTTTGAATATCTTCTGTCGTCACAGAGGAGGGGATAGTTGAGTTCCAGCAACCGTCGAGTCAAGTGCCGCCTTTCTGAGTATTTTATTTTAAAGTGTTGTAGGTAGATTTTATCTTTGAATATCCTCTGTCGTCGCTGAGCAGTAGCTAGTTGGTACCCAGCAACCGTCGTGACGAGTGTCGCCATCTGTTTACATAATTTAAAGTGTTGTGGTAGCGTTTGATTTATTTGCGTTAATTGAATTATAACAGCGTGCTCCAATCGTGATCGCCTTTATTTGCGTTTTTCTATAGGGAAGTATATAGAGCTTATTTGTTTTTTATTTAGTACATTGGTTGGCTAACACCGTTAATCAGTACGTCCTATTAACTACTATGTGCAGTCGTCTGGTCTAAATTCAATTCCTCAGGAGATTCTCTTTAGGTCGTGTAGCGGTTGGTAGTAAAGTGTGAACAGTTTATTTGGATTACTCAGTTAGTTCAACTTTTATCCTCTCCGTAGTTTTTGCTTTAAAAGTAATATGTGTAGGGACTGTGACTGCTGTGTGCAGACGCGGGTTGAGGTGGCTGATCTTCGTGCTCAGCTTGCAGCTTTGCTAACGAAAGTTACGAGGCTGGAAGCTGCCGTAGGTGACTGCAGCAGATGTGGAAGGGGTGACCCTGACGAAGCAGGTGTTATCACAGGTTCTCCCCTGCCAAATATCGTACCTGCAGTCCAGGCTGAGACTTCGGGGCCTGTGCGGCAGTCACCTGATGGTGTATGGCGCGTGGTTTCCGGACGTCGACGCCGCATGCGGGGGCAGGAGTACAGGTCTGAATCCCAGGAGGGCAAGCCTGTACCACTGTCCAATAGGTTTGATGTGTTGTCTGGATCTGATTCAGATCCACAATCGTCAATCAGCGAGTTGCCAGCCCCCCCGCCCGCTAGGTCTGGGCGATCACAGAAGGGAATTCTGGTGATAGGTAGCTCCAACGTTAGGCGTTTCATTGAGCCCCTTAGGGACATGGCGAACAGGTCTGGGATGATGTCCAATGTCCATTCTTTGTGCATTCCGGGCGGTCTGATCCATGATGTGGAACAGGCCATCCCGGATGCCATTGAGAGGACGAGGTGTAGCCAGCTGCGGATTGTAGCTCATGTCGGCACCAATGATGCTTGCTGCCGTGGGTCGGAGGGTATCCTCTCTTCCTTCCGGCGGCTTGCTCATACGGTGAGCTCTGTAGTTGATGACCGCAAGATTTCGGCTGAGCTAACCATCTGCAGTATTGTTGATAGAACTGACTGTGGACCTCTGGTTCAGAGCCGAGTCGAGGGTCTGAACCAGAGACTGCGTCGTTTCTGCGATAATCGTGGCTGCAGATTCCTTGATCTTCGCCCTGGGGTCGAATCGTGTAGGGTTCCCTTGGATAGATCAGGTGTGCACTACACACGTGAATCGGCTACACGGGTGGCAGGGGCCGTGTGGAGTGCATTGGGGGATTTTTTAGGCTGAGGGAGGAAGACCCGAAACTGGGATTACAGTCACGGGCAGCCCAATTAAATTTGGCACCATATGTTAGGAGTAGCGAAAATCAATCTCGATCGTTAAAAGTACTCGTTATAAACTGTAGAAGTGTTTGTAATAAGCAGCCTGAGCTTGAAAGCGTTATTAGTAGCACAGACGCTGATATAGTATTAGGTAAAACCGGATATAAGTTCAGCAGAAATTTTTAACCATAGCATGAATGTTTTCCGTAAGGATAGGTTACATTCAAATGGAGGTGGTGTATTTATAGCTGTTCGTAAACACCTGTCGTGTAACGAAATAAATATTGATACGGTCTGTGAAATCCTATGGATTAGACTAAAAGTAGCTAGGACAAAACTTGTAATAGGGTCTTTCTATCGTCCACCAGATGCAGATGTAGGTGTTGCTGAGGCCTTAAGAAATAACGTAAGTAATATAGCTCGTCAATTTCCGGATCATGGAATAATACTAGGAGGCGACTTCAACTTGCCGTACATTGACTGGAGTAATTACGCCCACGTTACTGGTAGCAGGGATAAAATATCCTGTGAGATTATTCTCGACCTTTTCTCAGATCTTAATCTTGAGCAGCTCGTCACTGAACCAACGCGATGCGTCAACGAAAACGAAAACATTTTAGATATTCTCGTTACAAATAGGCCTGAATTATTTACGGACATTTCTACCACCACGGGAATAAGTGATCATAAAGCTGTAATTGCTACAGTAAAATTAACAGTCGAGCGCAAAAAGAAAAAAGAAAGGGTCGTTTACAGGTTCGATAAGGCCCCAAAGGAGAGTTTTAGAACGTTTTTGAGGGATAAATACATTACCTTTGTAGAAGGAAGAGGCTCGGTTGAAGAGATGTGGCTACGATTCATAAATATAGTCAGGGAAGGTATGGACTTACATATACCGAAAAGGACAATCAGGGACGGGAACGATCCCCCGTGGTATACGCGTGAAGTTAAAAGGTTACTTAAAAAGCAAAGGAAGATTCGTGCACGCTCAAGAAGGACGATGTATAGGAGTGATTTAGAAAAACTAGCTGAGACAAGAGGACAGGTCAAGAATGCGATGCGCGAAGCCTTCAATGACTTTCGATGCAACTCACTTTCCAAGAGCCTTATTGAAAATCCAAAGAAATTTTGGTCGTATGTAAAAAAAATAGGTGGTTGTGACACCAATATGCCAGTTCTACTAAAAGACGGCCGGGAAGTTGATGACAGCCCCGACAAGGCTACCGTATTTAACGCCGAATTTAAAAATTCCTTCACTGACGAAAACATGGAAAACATTCCCGTTTTTCCACGGCGTGTTGAATTTGAAATGGATCCAGTACAAATTGATAGTGTAGGTATCATAAAACAATTAAAGCTCCTGAAGTGGGGGAAAGCGCCGGGTCCCGATGGAGTACCAGTAAGAGTATTTTCGGAATACGCGGAAGAAATAGAACCATTTCTGTCAGATATATTTAGTAAATCATTAGAGGAAAGAAAAGTACCTTCTGACTGGAAAATTGCGCAGGTGATTCCCGTTTTCAAGAAAGGAGATCGGAGAGATCCTAGGAATTATCGTCCGATATCGCTAACATCTGTTTGCAGTAGAATTCTGGAGCATGTCATATGCTCTAACGTTATGAAGTTTCTAGATGAAAACGAGCTACTTACAGCATACCAACACGGATTTCGGAAGAACCGATCATGTGAAACGCAACTGGCTCTATTTTCGCATGATGTAATGAAAGTTATTGATGCGGGATCACAGGTTGATGCTATTTTCTTGGATTTTCAGAAAGCTTTTGACTCTGTACCACACAACCGACTCCTAGCGAAGATCCGAGCGTACGGTATATCTGATCAGATTTGCGAATGGATACGCGATTTTCTAACTGGTCGGTCACAGTATGTCGTTGTAGACGGGGAAGCCTCTTCTAAACTAGATGTTACTTCGGGCGTTCCTCAAGGAAGTGTAATAGGACCACTTCTTTTCTTAATTTTTATAAACGATCTCGGTGACAACGTTAATTGCAGGATGCGATTTTTTGCTGATGATACACTTATTTATAGAGGAAGTGAGGTGCTCCGACGATTGCTTAGAAATTCAGCGCGATCTGGATGTTATTTCGGAATGGTGCCGTGAATGGCAGCTTACACTTAACTGTAAAAAGTGCAAGGCAATGCACATAAGTAATAAAAAGACCCCGCTTGCTCAGGAGTACAAAGTTAACAATTCAGTTGTTGACCCTGTAGATTCCCTGAAGTATCTAGGCGTAACAGTACAAAGCAACATGAAATGGGACTTGCACATAAATTCCGTTGTAGGAAAAGCTAATTCCAAACTACGATTCATAGGACGTATTTAGAGAAGTTGTAATGCTCATACAAAGGAAATAGCGTACAAAACACTAGTGCGTCTGCATTTGGAATACTGTTGTGGAATTTGGGATCCGTATCGCAGGGGATTGATTGACACATTAGAGAAAGTACAGAGAAGAGCAGCTCGATTCGTGACTGCTAGTTACAGTCCTTATGTAAGTGTCACAGAGCTAATTCGTGGGTTGGGCTGGGATTGTTTGGCGGACAGACGACGTCATTTTCGTTTGAATTTGCTGGAGAATATGCGAAAATCTTTAAGTTACGAGTGCAACGAAATACTTCTTCCGCCAACCTATTTAGGTCGCAATGACAGGAGGGATAAGATTAGAGAAATAAGATGCCGTACTGATTCATTTATGTATTCCTTCTTTCCTCGATCTGTTCGGGATTGGAATGCGCAGAATTAGGATTGGTGCTTAGCACCCTCTGCCACCCACAGTATTTGTGATTTGCAGAGTATAGATGTAGATGTAGATGTAGATGTAGAACAGCACGCGACTCAAATATGCTTTTAAATTAACAAAACTTAAAAATTCATTTTCACTGGTCTGGAAGCTTTAAGACTTTAACTAAACACTTCACGAAACTTGTCTCGTTACGCTCTTCATTCAGTGAATTTCTGGTAGTACACAGTTAACAGGTTCTTTTTTCAGATAGACTATTGTCTCAGCCCGTAGGTCAGTTTGATAAAAGAGACAAGTCCTCCATTTTTCTTGCACTTGGACGAAATATCTCGTAGTGATAGGATGTAATCTCTCGCTGAGCGAGTTCAACGGTAGCGGCATAGAGCGCGGTGGATGTTGGGAAATCTGACGTCATGGCATGATGGCCGAACGATCAGACCTGTGGTGGCTTAGGCGGGAAGCGAGTCTACAATGTGGCGGGGACGCTTAACGGCAGCCATCTTCGAAATTTGAACCAACCTATTTTCGGACTAACAGTTTCTGGACATGTGAATTTCTAACTTTCGTTTTATTTTCCTTGGGGGAGTGCGGTTTTTGCTCTGTTTCTCAACCTGTGATTTTTGGTGAACGATTAATATCCGATTGCCTTCGCTAACTGTGAACTTGTATTATTTACGTGAAAATATTGAGAATATAATTCAGTGATTCAACTTGTGACTTTCATTTCTACAATAGCACCTTTCTTACAGTAGGTTAAAACTGTAAGTGGCGACTGTGGTCTATTTTAACAGTTAGCATAAAAGTTTTAACACGGTAACAGAACTTTTTTAAGGACTTTGAATAAATTTTGGAAGACGACTAGTTCAGGTGATGAAGCCGATACCAAACCCCCCAACCCCAGTATACCGCTTCGACCCTGACAATGAGCATCCGATTCTTGGGTTCTAATAACTTCAGCTGCTTGTGCTCTTCTAGAGCTAAACCTTAGGCCATGTTTACGTCCCCAAGGCATGTTAAAAAAGAAGACAAAATAAACTGGTGCCAGACACAAGTAATAGTACAGTGCAGATCAAATTGACATCCATACTAAATACAGAGTGCGATTCAAAAGTAATGAGCATATGCTTGAAGATCTCTTGGGCATGCGGCCGAATCAATTGATCGTGTACAAAAGAATTTTCAACGGGGGGCGTAACGTGCTGTCATCTTCAGGTTGCGTCTGCTGGTTGGCGTGGGGATCGCAGTCCAGGACTCTACTGTTTGGCTGGACCAGCCAGGTCAGAATTTATATCTTCCGACCCGCCCCTCCACTCCTGCCGCGGCACTCCGATAGTGGTGGTGGGGGTAGTATGCTGCGACACGTCGAGTAGTGACCATCAGTCTGTATGTCACCTCCGTTGTGCACTGTGCCTTGGCTCTGGTGTTTGTGGAGCCGCTTCAGTGCTGGGTTCCAAGCTTGGTTTATTTGGAACCCATTATCTTTGTTTATGAGGTTACTCCGCAGCTGGATCTCAGTGGCTTCCTTGTATACACAGTCCCAATAGTGAGATGTGTTTCTCAGAATTTCGGTGTCCTCATATTTAATAGTATGCTGTGTCTCTAAACAATGTTCCGCAATTGCTGATTTTGACGGCTGCTGTAGCTCGGTGTGACGCTTATGTTCTCTGTATTGTTCTTCGATCGTGTGAACGGTCTGCCCGACTTATGCTTTTACGCACTCACACGGTATGTGATATACGCCAGATTCCCTAAGTCCCAGATCATCTTTAACTGAGCCAAGTAGTGCTTTAATCTTGGCTGGCATGCGGTTTATGCACTTGATGTTTTGTGGGCGTAAAATTCTACTAATCTTGCTCGATACATTGCCGACGTACGCGATGAAGGCTGCGGCTCTTGGCTTTTCCTCCTCATAAGTTGGTTCTTGAATGGTCTTCCACCTGAAGTCGTTCCGAATTTGCGGTTGTCATAGCTATTACTCTGGAACACATTCTTAAGGTATGTTAGTTCAGCAGACAGGCTGTCCTTGTCAGAAATCATGCGTGCTCTGTGGACCAGTGTATTTAGCACACCTTCCCTCTGTGATGGGTGGTGGCAGCTGGTAGCATGTAATTATTGGGCCATGTGAGTAGCCTTACAGTAAACATTGTGCCCTAAAGTGCCATCCGATCTTCTCTTTACCAGCACATCCAAAAAAGGGTAGTTGGCCATTCTGTTCCACCTCCATGGTGAATTGTATCTGCCTGTGGATGGAGTTCAGGTGTTACAGAAAAGATTGAAGTTCCAGCCCAACAGTCGTGTCCTGGACTGCGCTCCTCACACCAGCTAGCAGACGCAACCTGAAGATGGTGCCATGTTACGCCGTTGAAAATTCCACAATCGATGGATCCGGCTGCATGCCCAAAAAATCTTCAAGCATCAGATTCGCTGGGAAAATCTACAATTACATAATGAGCCTCTGTTCAAAAGGACAGATTTATTGAGCAAATCGGTGCAGCTGACTAATAGTCTTCAAAATAGGCACCTCCTGCATCAATAAACTTTTGTAGGTGGCTTTTTCCATGACTCAAAAGCATCCACGTAGGCCAGTTCCAGGATAGTTGCAAGGGCTGCCTTGACATTTGCTCGCATGTCCTCGATTGAGTGGAAACATTTTACTTTCAGCACTGATTTTAAACATGTAAACAAGAAGAAGCTGCGAGGTGACAAGTCCTGTACTGCTGGGAGACTAGGGGCCACCAGAACGTTCACCTGGACCAGGTAGGCGCTCATGATGAAGGCAGTTTGGCTTCGCGCATTTTCGTGATGAAGCTTCCAGCTGTCCTCGATATCCCTTCGCTTGCACGCGATGCTTCTTTTCAGCCTTTTCAGGACTTCCTACTAGTAAGCATCATTCATTTTCACTCCGGGTTGGACAAACTCGTAATGGATGATCCCCTTCACTCCGAAGAAGGCAATGAGCATGGTCTTCACCTTCGATTTGCTCATCCATGCTTTCTTAGGACAGGGCGAGTTTGATGTATGCCACTCAGAGGTTTGGCGTTTTGTCTCTTGGTCATATTGAAAAGATCAATTTTCTTTGCCAGTTATCACTTTTTCAAGAATGCCAGGATAGTCTTTGCACATTTGTGGCAGTTCTTGACATTGAAGCACTTGGTTGTTTTTTTTTTTTTTGTTCTTCAGTCAAAACTCTCAGCATTAGTTTGGCACAGATCTTCCGCATGTGCCATTCCTCGGTAACAATGCGTTGCACCATTGGCTCTGATAAGTACAGGGCCACTGCTATTTGGTAAAAGACTTAAACACTGGTCCGTGTTCAAAAAAAACCACACACTCAATGCACATTAACATCAGTTTGGGCCGATGACGTGCGTCCAGTCCGGGGTTTGTCGGTCACCTCTTCCCAGCCCTCCCTAAAAGTCTTGTGCCACATTTTGCTTGAGAATAAGATAGACACTCAGTCGCAAATGCCTGTTGAAGCATTTCAAACATTGCAGAAGGAGACTTGTACAACCGGAAGCGGAACTTGATAGCGTACCATTGCTCTAACGAACTTTCCATCCTGCCATGTTGTTATGCACTACTGCACAAGGGTTCCCGTCAAGGCTGATCCTACTGCTCTGAAAGCTTATAGCCAACTGAGCACTTGTGCGTTGTGAAGCTAACATCCACCACCACCCCACACCAATGCCGCTGGCAAGCAGAGCACACGGCGAGGAACACTCTTGTCAGAATACAAGTTTTGAATCCTACGTTGTAATAAGTTTTCTCTCTAAACAAAATTTATTAACAAATCATACGCTACCAGACAGTGTGAGAAGCACAGCTTGAGCAACCGGCGTAACATTACAGACTAACACACACACCTGTCTATCACCATTTAATAAGTTCTCAAAATATTGTGACTACTACTATGATTCATACTGAAAAAAATGTCCTTTGTTCTTCCTACAGATACAAAGTATTTCATTGTCAAATTCCAGCAATATAGGTATAGCCATTTAGTCATCAGAATGTAACAAAAAGACAGAGACTTACTTCTGCATTTATAATATTATTAGTGCAGATCACACACACATTGACTGCGAGAGTAACAAACCATCCGGGATCAAAAAAGTGTACATGTATGGCATTGTTAGGCCACCTACTATTTGCCATGCATTGCACCCCTAAATTTGTGGGATCTACAGTTTAACATGGTAACTGAATAACCGACTGTCCAGGCATGGCTCATAGGATCGAAAACAATTCTTAAAAATATTTGTTTCCTCCAGGATTTGAACCGCAGACCACTCTACAAACTTCAGAATACAAACACATTAACCACTGAGGTAGCAAACCGCTATGTTGGAAGGTACTACAGAGGCTTACACATGCTACGTGTCTGTCTTTTGCCGATCAGTAATTTTTCAATATTATATGACAACATATATTTTTTAAAAGAAAAAAGTATGCTTTGTCCATCCTAATGCCAAATAACATCACTTTGTCAAATTTCATCACGATCAGATTAACCGTTTACCCTAAGAAACATAACAAATGGACAGAGAGACAGATACAGTTGCTTTCACATTTATAATATTAGTATAGATAAGATTTTTGAGAGTAAGGTATGTCATTAAATATGCATTTGGCATAATTAAATGTCAAGTTTTGCATTCTTTCAAAACATGTAGAAACATCTCCAGATTTCACAGACCAAACATTTAAGTGCTTAAGTCTTTTACACAACATAATAATTGATTTGGAAGGAAATTAATCTGATTTTGAACAACAATTATCATGATCTCATTTTGAAAAACTTGAATAGTATACTAAATAATATAGTAATTTTTTAAGGAAACATACAAGATGTTTGTATGAAACAATAAAACTTGACATTTAAAACAAAGATTCTTAAATACCTGTGAGGTGAATTAAACATGAAGTAATTGCACCTGTTGATTTTACCTCTGTAAGCACATCAACCCATAGCTTATCTAAGATAAATTGATTGTGATGTTGAACACTTTTCTTAGTCCAGAAACTTTTTAGAAGAAATACGTTTTGGAAGAAATACAACTGATAAATCGGTCTACACTTATTTTTGGCAGCAAGTATCCAGGTGTAAACCAACAATGAGAGTAGTAAAGAACAATGTGTCAAAATCAAATAAGTTTGATTATGACCTCACTGCTACATAGACGCTTTGTGCCCCAATATGTGAACCCCTACAAGAAACCATTTGTTTGTTTTCGCTGCTTTACTCTTTGCTCTCATCTCTGTTGTACTCTCTGTTCTAGTATATTTTCAGCCATAGGCTGGTTTGTAGGGAGGGGCTACCTATAGTGTCACTGGCACAGCAGCAGCATCCAGTTTTGAACATGAACAAATTTGAATTTGTCGCTTTTGGTTAACTGATGTTTCTGTTGATCGGTATTTGGATAATCAATGATCTACTGTACATCATAAACAAGTTTCCCCTAAAAAATGATGTGTTAAAATATGTGCAGGTTCCATTGAAGATGCATAGTTTCATTCTATAAATTTCTTTAAAATCTTTCCTGTCATTTTGTGTAAAGAGGAAAACAATATGAAGGATGGTGCTGTAAATGAAATTGCAATACATTTCATATTTCTTTAGGTATATGATATTTCTAGTGTTGGAGATGTAACTACTACAAATAGTGTCAAATGGCTGTGCTTAATAAAAATGTGTTGCACTGATGGACTTCTTAAATATAAAAGGATTTCGAGAGTAATGTTGTCCATTTTCACCATTCCTCATAACAATGTGGATTGCGAATGTGTTTTTAGCGTTGTTAAAAAGAATATAATACAATTCAGATCATTCTTCTCGAATGAAATTCTAGTTACTGGTTGGACCTATCACAGACTGTTGATATCACTCATTTGAAACCCGTAGTCGTAATGAGCATTATGTAATATTTTTTTTTTTTTTTTTTTTTTTTTTTTTTTTTTAGAAATGTCAGTTCATGATTTGTCCTGAAATATGAAAATATCTTAATGAAGATGTGTCCTTTCCAATGCATTTCTTCTACAGAGTCAGCAGTGCTAAATCATTAAAATTATGATCAACATATGTAAAATTTGCTGAATTGATGAAATACATTTCGTTGCACAACTGGACGGTGAATTAAAATCCATCCATTGGCAAGTGTTTTCAATTCTCCATGGTTTCTTAAAATCACTCCAGACAAATTCTAGGGTAGTTCCTTCAAAATCCCATGGCTGAATTTCTTCACATTCCTTCTCCCCAGTCCTTTCCTGAGTGTAAACATGTAAACATTGATGAGACGTAAAGTCATGAAAAAAACCCGCAATCTCCATGTGATTTCACATAATTGACCAGTTGGCAAATGAAGATCCTCCACCTGCTTCTGTCCTTTTCTTCCTCCTGAATTTGTTCCCAGTGCCCTATCTCTTCCTTAATCATGTCTGTTTTTTTTTTTTTTTTTTTTTTTTTTTTTTTTTTTTTTTTTTATCAATGATTACTCTCTTTATGTTTGGCTCTACAGTCACAGAGTGTATAATTTTCTTGGTGTCTTGCAGTATCTGCTCTTTATTAGCAACATATTGTGATGCAAATAGTTTATCCTCTATGATGTAAGGCAATAATTTATATAGTTCATATTATTTCAAGGGCATAAATTGTTTTGAATGTCACATTTCACAATGTTACCAGTTAGAAATAAAATAATTTTCTAAGATTTTTAATTTCATTGGTATAGTTTGTACGTGTAGTTTTATTTCCCCCCTCATTTTGTCTTCCTTTCAGGACCAAGAGGCTGAAGGAAGTTCTCCCAGTTCTCTACCTCATCTTCCGCCACCTGCACCTCCACGCCCAAGGTCTCAGGTCTGCTTACAAGAATCAAGGCTTCAACCACGTCTTCAAGGAGTGAGTTATATTTGAATTTGAATCCTTTCTTTCATGACAGTTGTTTGTTGATTAAGATATCAGATTATATTTTTTAATAAAAAAAGCTTAAAGTGTTTAATCAAATTGTTTTTTACCATTGACATATTTTGAACAGTTTTTCAGATGTTGAGAATAGCTTTCTCCACTTACATAAAAATGTAACTTTTTTCAACACTTTATTGAAACATCATGGTTCATATATGGTGAGTAGGCTAAATGAAATGTCACTTTGAAATACTGGATATTTATTGGCAATTCGAAATTATTTTTTGTTAAAGCTATTAAGAAGATTTAGTATGCTCTGGCAGCAATTTGCCTCCTTTCTCCTCTTTGAGAGTCATTGATGCATTTCTGCTACTCAAATTCAACATGGCCATTTGTGAGAAATGTTTTTAATATATTCAGTGTTGGCTTATTACCCTTAATTTATTGTTTTTATTTGTGAGGAATGTAAGTTACATTAAAATTATTTGTTTTAAAAAAAAAAAAAAAATCAAAGTGGTTTTGAATGCGTTCCTGGCTCATAACATTACATTGCTACATTTGCTACACTTAGGAATTTAACTCTATCATTTTAAATGTTTTTAATTTAATATTTATGTTGGAGCTCTTATCCCCACCTCCTCTTTTGTCATTTTAAATTATTTCTTTGTTATTTTCTCAAGATCATTTGTGGAAACACTGTGAAATTGATCCTTCTTTGTCAAGTACTTTTTGAGCAACACTTTAAATAAGTAGTATAAACAGCATCTAACATCAGCATAACAGTGGACATTGGCTGTCTTAGGTCAGCAATACACTATGTATCTGAAAATGGCAATAGTTGTCCTAATTACATGTTTATTATTTTGCTTGGAGAATTAGTTGGGCATTTACTTTCACAGTGTGAGATCATATTATGCGTCTCTCGTGTTAATTAAATAGTCGTTATACACACACTTGTGAAGTCCGGACTATTAGGCACCCTTTAGTTTGCCAAAAGCTTTCCCACTAGCCATCCCTAGTAGTAAAGTATTCTATAGATCAATTGTGAAGTCGCTTATGCTGGACTTAGAAATTTTGAGAAGAGTAATTGTCAACTTGAAGGGATTTCCCTGTATTCATTCCCACAGTGAGAATTCATCATAAAAATCATTTTAAAATGTATTTATTATATCGGGAAAAATTTATCTTAAGAGATAATTCAGTTTGTTCACATTTTGAAACATGCGATCAGAAAAGTAAAAAGCTAAGATTTGAAATATCTTTAAATTGAGTAAAGCTACAGGTGAACTTTTATCACCAGCTATAGTCAGCATTGTCCCAAGTATTTTGATAGTAAAATTAACTAATTTGGCAAAGTTTAATTAGTAGTTTTAATTAAGAGAAAAAAAATTCCTTTTTAATTAAAAGGAATAATAATTTGAAATTTATATCAGTAGATAGCCCAAATTAAGGCAATTACGAATATATAATGGTTCTGGTAAAAGGTTGAAGCATTTGCCAGAATAATTAAGTTTTTGAAGATAGATTGTCACTGATTGTTGTTGAAAAGCATAAAAATTCCGCCAAGTTGGTCACGTGATAGACTTCAATTTTAAGATAATAGAAACCCCTTTGAATGTCAAATTAAATTAAAACATATAGAATGTGATCATAGGAAGCCCTTGTAAAAATTGTAAGTTAAACTATTTAGTAGTTTTGGCGATATTAATGAAAGAAAAAGTTGTTGATGTCATAGGCTCTGAGAAGTCTATAAAAGTTCTTGCAGCGAGCTCAGATTGGCTCACTCCACGCGAGATTTTCAAAGAAATAATGTCGTAATATGTAGTCTCATTCTTTTGCCGGAAAGTGATCGCGTAACTTCAAGCGGTAGCGGTTTCAGCATATTCCAACATGCCATAGTACTCACTAATGTTAGGGGGACTTTGTGAGCTTTTATCTTCTTGTATGAATGTGCTTAATTTGCAATCTTCAATGAAACTGTTGTTCGATTGCTTTATCTACGTATCTGGTACTGACAATGTACGAGTGAACTTTAACAGGGATATAAGTATTGTGTTACTCTCAAACTGTGTCAAGTGACTTTATTTCAATTACCCTTCGCATTTGGGGTTTAATACGAGTGTGAGGCGGCCAATTTATTTAATATTATAGGTACCAGAAGGCTACACATGCTCATGAACTTGGTTGTTCACAATTCAGGTGAAAGTGTTGTAATCCCCCAGTAACATCTTGGCCTGACAGGATCTGGTTGCCACCCAACATAAAGCTGGGAAATAGTTCTGGAACGTTTCAGGTTAAGAAGTCGCAAGCAACTGCAAGACAAAAAACACTTTTAATTGTCTTTTCAACTGTGACCACCAGCTTACAATATGACCGTGAATTTTTATATTGTAACTTCGTGTTTCTGAGATGCAAGCTTCTGTGTTTGTTAACACTGCCACCAGTTTGATAATGAGTTCAACAACATGCAGTTATTAACTGCACGAGATCACACACTGTTCACTACAATGAAGTGGCTGTATTTTCCTGTTAGCACCACCTACTTTCACTGTTCTGAACTATTTAATCAACACAACATCATGCCAAAGAACATCATGCCAAAGCATTACCTCACTAAATTCTGCACTAATTAATTCATACTTTGTGTTTTTGTTGGAGCAGCACTTAACACGTCTTGCCCACCGGCAATCACAGCCGCTACTCCCAAACTCCCCTCATTGCTCAAAGCAGGTCATATGACTTTACAGCACAGTAGATGTTTACCACTATATAGTCACAACATCTGTCTGTTTTCTTAAAACACAAAGATCTGTCCAGACACATTAAATTGTATTAACTTGTTTCCTTCATAAACAATTCTGCTTTTACAAGCTGTGTAATACAGTATGTATAAAAAAGAATACATTACCAGCTGGGGGAGAGCGAGAGGGGGAGACATTTGTTTTCTGGCAGTATCTTTAAATGAATCTCCTCAATTTCTATTCTATAATGCATGAAATAAGAATTTTCTTCTGCAAATATTCTACGTACCATGAGTCACATTTATATAACAATTTTTACAGCAGTGATTTGGAAGTTACTATTAACAAAAATATGTCTGCAGTATGACAAGAAGTACTTGTTTAGAAAAACACATTTCTACCATCATCTCACTACAATATTTCCCGGATGCCAAGGTAATGAAGAACACGAATTGAAATTTGAAACAACATGTCATTCAAAATTGACATATCTAGGAACTCTGGATTAAATTTTGTAACTGCGTGACAAAATTTTATTCTCAGAACAGTGACTTAGATTGGAGAATATTGTATTTCATTTTTATTGTCAGTTTCTATGATAATTCAAGTTAGAAATCAGGTTTTTGCAGTTTTCAAGATAGTATTTTCTGTTGAATCAGTTATCAGCATTCGCCTGGAGTAATATTCAAAAGTTCATATTTAAATTATTTATTTTCGGTTAAACTACTAAAGTTACGAATTTTTTTTATAATAACCAAAGTTGACGTTTGCTACAAGATCTAGCGATTTGTAAAATTTCAATGTGATATGATTATTTTTATCATCAAGGTCAAAATTGGATGATGAAACCTTTTAGACATGCGATTTGATATCTGATTAGCCTTCCAGAAACTACCCAAGTGATTTTCCCACATTTTATGAGAGCAGGTAGCCGCCTAGGACGTTCCTTCGGGCTCAGTCATCCAGGAACCATACACGCGACAAGATGTAGGCTTAGTAGACTGGCAAGTTTCATACTAAGCACTACTGTGCAAGAGTTTTATTTTTGGCACAATGAGGTTCATGTATTTAAGTTTATTACAATGCAGTTTTGCAGATAGTATTTTGACAAGGGGGCCTCGGGATTACTTAAGTGTCGGTCGATTTCAAACCAAGTGGAACAGTAGAAGCGTGTGACAAACTATTGTATACTTTCAAGTGGTAATCAATTATACTTTTAACTTTGGGGTGTTGTCTGGCTCAAACGGTTAATTGAACCTGCAAACTTTCTTTCTGTGACTTTGTCTGATTGCCTATTCAGTTATTGACTTTGTAAGATTTCAAGAATATAGTGTTTTCAATAACAACGGACTTTTAAACATCATTTACCTATTACCTTTCCTTAGCTTTTGATTAAAATAAAGCTAAGGGGCGACCATGGTACCATAAAGTCATAACTGGACTATCCAAGGCTTACATGCAGTCAAAGCTATGACAAAGCCTTTTGCCTCCACCCCAAGGCAAAGCAAGTTGTCTTACACATTCTGAATATAGAGGAACCCATATGTGTTTCACTATTTATTTGTAACCGGATTTCAATCACAGTATTCATTAGGATCATTCTTGCACATACTAAAAAACATTAGAATCAAACATTGACTAGATAATAATGTCCATGTGAAAAATAATATATTTGTCCTGGTTTTCACATTTTCCATATCAATCCTCCCAACAGACCATTCTCCTTGTAATGGAAAACTGAATTTCCTTCTAATATTGCCTAGCAAAAAAAGTGAAGCACCCAGAAGAGAGAGAAGAAACAAAGTGAAACTTCATGGATTGAGAGGATATGTGATGTTATTTCAGTGATTATAAAATTGAATGAACTTTACAAATATCTTGGTTGCTTGAACTCATTTCTCGGTATGACATTACAGCCCCTCTGGGTGTAGATGCAAACACTGAGCCACTTTTGAAGGGTGTCATAAAGTCATTGTGTCTTCTGCTGAGACAAGCTGGCCCACAACAGTAGTAACTGGTTCTTGATATTCTGGATTCTGACACTAGGATGGAGTTGACATCTGACATGATCCCACATGTTAACGTAGACAGTTCATAGAAAAAGGTGCTGGGTATGGATGAGCTCTGTTAAAAAAAATGGCACCACTATAATTTCACATTAGAGGTAACACATGAGGACGCGGGTTTTCCATGGTGTAGCAGTGATTGAGAGAACTCTGATGACACATGGGTACATCCCATACACTGTGCATCCTCATGTGTTCTCTGTCATGTGACAGTATTTTAGTGTCATTTTCCGACAAAACAATGCTCATTCACACATGGCACACGTGTCTGTGAACTGTGTGCATGATGTTGAGTTACTCTTGTGGCCAGTAAGATCCCCAGATCTCTCTCTGATAGAACATGCCTGGGACCATCTCTGACATCAACTCCTTCCCAGTGTCAGTATCCATGATATCAAGAACCAGTTATAATGGTTGTGGGTCTGCTTGCCTGAGGAGAGTAGAGATTGGTTTCACTTCCCAGCCAAATCAGCATTTGTATCCAGATGAGAGGGGGTGCACGTCATACTGATAAGTGGGCTCATATTGCCAAGTTCTTTGTACATTTGACTTGATTTTGTAATCACGGAAATAACAAGCATGAAATCTCTTCCATTTCTCCGTACCCCTTTGGATGTTTTACTTTTTTTCTGGCAATGTATATTATTTGTGTATGATTTACTAAGAGTGTAAATTTCTGTTAATCGGGTGTAACTGTAGAAGCATTTAATTAATTGCCAAGATATTATATTTTTGCTTTTGAAATTTAAATAGTAAGAACTTTTTGATGTTTATTTATTTTAGGCCAAATAATCCTTTAATGAGTATGATCACAAGAGGATAGTGATAAAAATTGATTTAAGAATATCCAAGTATTTTTTTTTGCTGTCATCAATCTTTTGACTGCTTTGATGCAGTCCTCCATCCCTTCCTATCTTGTGCTAACCTCTCCATCTCGACATATCCCTTACACCCTACGGCCTCAACCATATGCTTCGTATTTTGTAATCCCTGTCTTCCTCTACAGGTCCTACCTTCGACTGTTCCCTCCACTAACAAATTAAGCAATCCCGCATGTCTCAAAATATGACCTACCATCCTCTCTTCTTTCTGTAAACCTCTATCACAAACTTCTTTTCTCACCCAACATTTCCAAAACTTATTCATTTCGTACTTTATCTGTCCACTTAATTTTCAACATCCTTCTATAGCACCACATTTCGAATGCTTCAATTTTCCTTCTTTCTGTTATTCTGAAAGTCCTTGCTTCACTACCATAAAGTGCTGTGCTCCATACTTAAGAGTTTTAAAAATTTATTTCTAAGTCCTAGATCAATATTTGAAACTAAAAGATTCCTCTTTTTGTGAAGGCTCTTTTTACCGTTGCTATTCTGCTTTTAAGATCATTCCTGCTTCGGCCATCAGTTGTAATGTTACTGCCGAAGTAGCAGAATTTCTTTACTTCTTCTATCACATTTGATCCTATTTTTATATTTAATCTGGTATTATCAATATTATTTCTTCAATTTTGTCTTGCTTTGATTTACATTTAGTCCAAACTCTCCTTTCAGTATTTTGTTCATGCCATTCAGTAACTTCTCAATATCCTCAGTCTGCTCTGCTATCAAGACAATGTCATTAGTAAATCATTGCATAGTGTTTTATCTCCTTGAACACTAATGCTACATGCAAATTTTTCTTTCACTTCCTTTATTGCTCCTCTGCATACGAGTTGGAAATTAATAAGGATAGACTACAACCTTGTCTCACACTCTTTTTAACTGATGCAGGTTACTCATGATTCTCTACTTTTATTATAGTTACTTGATTCTTATATAGTTTCTAAAGTATTCTTCTATCTCTATACTTTAGGCCTGACTTCTTTAAAATTTTGAACATCTTGTCCCACCTAACATTATCAAAAGCCTTATCTAAATCAACAAATGCCATAAAAATATCTTTATTTTACTTGATCCACCCTTCAAGTATTAATCTTAAAGCTAGAATTGCTTCCCATGTACCATGATTTTTCCTAAACCCAAACTGATCTTCACCTACTATCTCTTCTACTACCCTTTCCATTCTTCTGTATATTATTATTTTGGTCAGTAATTTTGAAGCATGTGATGTTAAACTTGTGATAATCCTCACATCTGTTACCTTGTTCTTTCTTCGGAAGTGTGAAGATGATACTTCTTTGGATTCCTTCTTCTCCCAGTGATTTCAGAAGTTCTGCAGGAATCTCATCAATTTATTTGATTTCAAGTCATTCAAAGCTCTATCAAACACTGTTTTCAAAACAGGATCTCCTAAGGCATCAGTGTTGACATCACCTTCATTTTCTATTATGCTGCTGTTCAAGTCATCCCCATCATACAGTTTCTCTATGTATTCCTTCCATTGATTAGGTCAGATCTACTTTGTCTATGACCATTTTATTTTCTATTTCTTCACACTTCTCTTGCAGCCTTTTTTAAATTTCCTGTTCATGTGACTTCTAAATTGTCTGTATTGCTCTCTTCCTGCTTTGTCCAGTGCGTATTTGTGCCTTCTCCTCTGATAAATCAACTCCAAAATTTCTTCTGTTATGCAAGGTTTTCGGATGGTGTATCTTTTCCAGCTTTCATTATTTCTTTCTTCAACGAATTCCATTCGTCCTCAGTTGAGCTATTTCAGAGTTACTTCTTAGACCCAATTCTACCATTCCTGGAAATTTTTCTCTCATGTTAAGATTGTTTCAGTTTATCCATTTCCAGTCTGTTCTGCTTGTATTGCTTCGTTATTCTTTTGAATTTCAGCCTAAACTCCATAACTTCAGATTATAGTCGGAGCCTATGTCTGCTGTTGGTATGCTTTACAATCTAGAAATAGATTCCTGAATATCTGTTTGACCGAGATATAATACAGCTAATATCTACCTATATGTTTCCAGATGTATATCCTTCTTACATGATTCTTGTATAGTGTATTCGCCAAGACTGGTTTATATCTTTCACAAAATTCTAACACTCTGCTTCCTCACTCATTTCATTCACCTAGACCAAAACTTCCTACAGTATTCCCCTCTTTTCCTTCTCCCACTACTGCAATCTAATCACCTATGATTATTAGATTTTCCTCCCCTTTCACATATTAATTCTTCAATTTCAGTTATATTTTTTCTCAGTATGTTCATCATCTTCCTGTGATGTACAGTCTTTGACATTACTTTTGGCCGCTGCTGAAATATTCTATCACTCTTATTTTGCACAATCTGGCATCAATGTCATCCCAGGCAACAGGAACGCAATACTGGCTCCGCCTCCTCGCAATTTCATTGGTGGATATTTTATTCAGAGCCATCTATACTGCAGATTTTTCATTTCCTTAAGTCAATGCAGGAAACAATTGGCTAACAGGTAGGAATTAAGCTACTCCCACTGACGATTCTTATTGGCAGAACAGTTCATCAACCTTCCATTATATTTCTATAATACTTTACCAAAATTCAGATCTTGAAACGTATCCCACAAGTTGTAATTAAGGGGGGTTGCATTAAAGTGAGGCAGGAAACAGGCTCAATGCTATATATTACTACGGTTGATTACCATAAAACTATAACGATAAGATTGTTATACTCATTTTGATAATTCCTTCGGATAATATTTCACTCATATATCTGGTCAGTCCACAAACCAAGGGATAATCATGTTCCATTAGGTAGAATTTTTAGTACTACGAAAAAACAGAAACAAGAAATTATTTCGGAACTGTCTCTCTCCAAATGGATTGAATGAAACAGTTCTTACTTCGCTGCGTTGTATACACCTATACGAGGAAAGTAGCACCGAGCGTCCAGTGGTCCTATGGTTAGCGTTTCAGGG
>JARYHS010013631.1:25076820-25094721 GCA_031002005.1 Vandiemenella viatica
AAATAGTTGTGGAACGTTTCAGGTTAAGAAGTCGCAAGCAACTGCAAGACAAAAAACACTTTTAATTGTCTTTTCAACTGTGACCACCAGCTTACAATATGACCGTGAATTTTTATATTGTAACTTCGTGTTTCTGAGATGCAAGCTTCTGTGTCTGTTAACACTGCCACCAGTTTGATAATGAGTTCAACAACATGCAGTTATTAACTGCACGAGATCACACACTGTTCACTACAATGAAGTGGCTGTATTTTCCTGTTAGCACCACCTACTTTCACTGTCTGAACTATTTAATCAACATCATGCCAAAGCATTACCTCACTAAATTCTGCACTAATTAATTCATACTTTGTGTTTTTGTTGGAGCAGCACTTAACACGTCTTGCCCACCGGCAATCACAGCCGCTACTCCCAAACTCCCCTCATTGCTCAAAGCAGGTCATATGACTTTACAGCACAGTAGATGTTTACCACTATATAGTCACAACATCTGTCTGCTTTTACAAGCTGTGTAATACAGTATGTCTAAAAAAGAATACATTACCAGCTGGGGGAGAGCGAGAGGGGGAGACATTTGTTTTCTGGCAGTATCTTTAAATGAATCTCCTCAATTTCTATTCTATAATGCATGAAATAAGAATTTTCTTCTGCAAATATTCTACATACCATGAGTCACATTTATATAACAATTTTTACAGCAGTGATTTGGAAGTTACTATTAACAAAAATATGTCTGCATTATGACAAGAAGTACTTGTTTAGAAAAACACATTTCTACCATCATCTCACTACAATATTTCCCGGATGCCAAGGTAATGAAGAACACGAATTGAAATTTGAAACAACATGTCATTCAAAATTGACGTATCTAGGAACTCTGAATTAAATTTTGTAACTGCGTGACAAAATTTTATTCTCAGAACAGTGACTTAGATTGGAGAATATTGTATTTCATTTTTATTGTTAGTTTCTATGATAATTCAAGTTAGAAATCAGGTTTTTGCAGTTTTCAAGATAGTATTTTCTGTTGAATCAGTTATCAGCATTCGCCTGGAGTAATATTCAGAAAGTTCATATTTAAATTATTTATTTTTGGTTAAACTACTAAAGTTACGAATTTTTTTTATAATAACCAAAGTTGACGTTTGCTACAAGATCTAGCTATTTGTAAAATTTCAATGTGATATGATTATTTTTATCATCAAGGTCAAAATTGGATGATGAAACCTTTTAGACATGCGATTTGATATCTGATTAGCCTTCCAGAAACTACCCAAGTGATTTTCCCATATTTTGTGAGAGCAGGTAGCCGCCTAGGACGTTCCTTCGGGCTCAGTCATCCAGGAACCATGCGCGCGACAGGATGTAGGCTTAGTAGACTGGCAAGTTTCATACTAAGCACTACTGTGCAAGAGTTTTATTTTTGGCACAATGTAGGTTCATGTATTTAAGTTTATTACAATGCAGTTTTGAGATAGTATTTTGACAAGTGGGGCCTCGGGATTACTTAAGTGTCGGTCGATTTCAAACCAAGTGGAACAGTAGAAGCGTGTGACAAACTATTGTATACTTTCAAGTGATAATCAATTATACTTTTAACTTTGGGGTGCTGTCTGGCTCAAACGGTTAATCGAACCTGCAAACTTTCTTTCTGTGACTTTGTCTGATTGCCTATTCAGTTATTGACTTTGTAAGATTTCAAGAATATAGTGTTTTCAATAACAACAGACTTTTAAACATCATTTACCTATTACCTTTCCTTAGCTTTTGATTAAAATAAAGCTAAGGGGCGACCATGGTACCATAAAGTCATAACTGGACTATCCAAGGCTTACATGCAGTCAAAGCTATGACAAAGCCTTTTGCCTCCACCCCAAGGCAAAGCAAGTTGTCTTACACATTCTGAATATAGAGGAACCCATATGTGTTTCACTATTTATTTGTAACCGGATTTCAATCACAGTATTCATTAGGATCATTCTTGCACATACTAAAAACATTAGAATCAAACATTGACTAGATAATAATGTCCATGTGAAAAATAATATATTTGTCCTGGTTTTCACATTTTCCATATCAATCCTCCCAACAGACCATCCTCCTTGTAATGGAAAACTGAATTTCCTTCTAATATTGCCTAGCAAAAAAAGTGAAGCACCCAGAAGAGAGAGAAGAAACAAAGTGAAACTTCATGGATTGAGAGGATATGTGATGTTATTTCAGTGATTATAAAATTGAATGAAATTTACAAATATCTTGGTTGCTTGAACTCATTTCTCAGTATGACATTACAGCCCCTCTGGGTGTAGATGCAAACACTGAGCCACTTTTGAAGGGTGTTATAAAGTCATTGTGTCTTCTGCTGAGACAAGCTGGCCCACAACAGTAGTAACTGGTTCTTGATATTCTGGATTCTGACACTAGGATGGAGTTGACATCTGACATGATCCCACATGTTAACGTAGACAGTTCATAGAAAAAGGTGCTGGGTATGGATGAGCTCTGTTAAAAAAAATGGCACCACTATAATTTCACATTAGAGGTAACACATGAGGACGCGGGTTTTCCATGGTGTAGCAGTGATTGAGAGAACTCTGATGACACATGGGTACATCCCATACACTGTGCATCCTCATGTGTTCTCTGTCATGTCACAGTATTGTAGTGTCATTTTCCGACAAAACAATGCTCATTCACACATGGCACACGTGTCTGTGAACTGTGTGCATGATGTTGAGGTACTCTTGTGGCCAGTAAGATCCCCAGATCTCTCTCTGATAGAACATGCCTGGGACCATCTCTGACATCAACTCTTTCCCAGTGTCAGTATCCATGATATCAAGCACCAGTTACAATGGTTGTGGGTCTGCTTGCCTGAGGAGAGTAGAGATTGGTTTCACTTCCCAGCCAAATCAGCATTTGTATCCAGATGAGAGGGGGTGCACGTCATACTGATAAGTGGGCTCATATTGCCAAGTTCTTTGTACATTTGACTTGATTTTGTAATCACGGAAATAACAAGCATGAAATCTCTTCCATTTCTCCGTACCCCTTTGGATGTTTTACTTTTTTTCTGGCAATGTATATTATTTGTGTATGATTTACTAAGAGTGTAAATTTCTGTTAATCGGGTGTAACTGTAGAAGCATTTAATTAATTGCAAAGATATTATATTTTTGCTTTTGAAATTTAAATAGTAAGAACTTTTTGATGTTTATTTATTTTAGGCCAAATAATCCTTTAATGAGTATGATCACAAGAGGATAGTGATAAAAATTGATTTAAGAATGTCCAAGTATTTTTTTTTGCTGTCATCAATCTTTTGACTGCTTTGATGCAGTCCTCCATCCCTTCCTATCTCGTGCTAACCTCTCCATCTCGACATATCCCTTACACCCTACGGCCTCAACCATATGCTTCGTATTTTGTAATCCCTGTCTTCCTCTACAGGTCCTACCTTCGACTGTTCCCTCCACTAACAAATTAAGCAATCCCGCATGTCTCAAAATATGACCTACCATCCTCTCTTCTTTCTGTAAACCTCTTTCACAAACTTCTTTTCTCACCCAACATTTCCAAAACTTATTCATTTCGTACTTTATCTGTCCACTTAATTTTCAACATCCTTCTATAGCACCATATTTCAAATGCTTCAATTTTCCTTCTTTCTGTTATTCTGAAAGTCCTTGCTTCACTACCATAAAGTGCTGTGCTCCATACTTAAGAGTTTTTAAAATTTTATTTCTAAGTTCTAGATCAATATTTGAAACTAAAAGATTCCTCTTTTTGTGAAGGCTCTTTTTACCGTTGCTATTCTGCTTTTAAGATCATTCCTGCTTCGGCCATCAGTTGTAATGTTACTGCCGAAGTAGCAGAATTTCTTTACTTCTTCTATCACATTTGATCCTATTTTTATATTTAACCTGCTATTATCAATATTATTTCTTCAATTTTGTCTTGCTTTGATTTACATTTAGTCCAAACTCTCCCTTCAGTATTTTGTTCATGCCATTCAGTAACTTCTCAATATCCTCAGTATGCTCTGCTATCAAGACAATGTCATTAGTAAATCATTGCATATTGTTTTATCTCCTTGAACACTTATGCTACATGCAAATTTTTCTTTCACTTCCTTTATTGCTTCCTCTGCATACGAGTTGGAAATTAATAGGGATAGACTACAACCTTGTCTCACACTCTTTTTAACTGATGCATGTTACTCATGATTCTCTACTTTTATTATAGCTACTTGATTCTTATATAGTTTCTAAAGTATTCTTCTATCTCTATACTTTAGGCCTGACTTCTTTAAAATTTTGAACATCTTGTCCCACCTAACATTATCAAAAGCCTTATCTAAATCAACAAATGCCATAAAAATATCTTTATTTTACTTGATCCACCCTTCAAGTATTAATCTTAAAGCTAGACTTGCTTCCCATGTACCATGATTTTTCCTTAACCCAAACTGATCTTCACCTACTATCTCTTCTACTACCCTTTCCATTCTTCTGTATATTATTATTTTGGTCAGTAATTTTGAAGCATGTGATGTTAAACTTGTGATAATCCTCACATCTGTTACCTTGTTCTTTCTTTGGAAGTGTGAAGATGATACTTCTTTGGATTCCTTCTTCTCCCAGTGATTTCAGAAGTTCTGCAGGAATCTCATCAATTTATTTGATTTCAAGTCATTCAAAGCTCTATCAAACACTGTCTTCAAAACAGGATCTCCTAAGGCATCAGTGTTGACATCACCTTCATTTTCTATTATGCTGTTGTTCAAGTCATCCCCATCATACAGTTTCTCTATGTATTCCTTCCATTGATTAGGTCAGATCTACTTTGTCTATGACCATTTTATTTTCTATTTCTTCACACTTCTCTTGCAGCCTTTTTTTAATTTCCTGTTCATGTGACTTCTAAATTGTCTGTATTGCTCTCTTCCTGCTTTGTCCAGTGCGTATTTGTGCCTTCTCCGCTGATAAATCAACTCCAAAATTTCTTCTGTTATGCAAGGTTTTCGGATAATGTATCTTTTCCAGCTTTCATTATTTCTTTCTTCAACGAATTCCATTCGTCCTCAGTTGAGCTATTTCAGAGTTACTTCTTAGACCCAATTCTACCATTCCTGGAAATTTTTCTCTCATGTTAAGATTGTTTCAGTTTATCCATTTCCAGTCTGTTCTGCTTGTATTGCTTCGTTATTCTTTTGAATTTCAGCCTAAACTCCATAACTTCAGATTATAGTCGGAGCCTATGTCTGCTGTTGGTATGCTTTACAATCTAGAACTAGATTCCTGAATCTCTGTTTGACCGAGATATAATATAGCTAATATCTACCTATATGTTTCCAGTTGTATATCCTTCTTACATGATTCTTGTATAGTGTATTCGCCAAGACTGGTTTATATCTTTCACAAAATTCTAACACTCTGCTTCCTCACTCATTTCATTCACCTAGACCAAAACTTCCTACAGTATTCCCCTCTTTTCCTTCTCCCACTACTGCAATCTAATCACCTATGATTATTAGATTTTCCTCCCCTTTCACATATTAATTCTTCAATTTCAGTTGTATTTTTTTCTCAGTATGTTCATCATCTTCCTGTGATGTACATAAACTTGTACTAACGTGGTTGGGGGGTAAGGGACCCTTAGTTTTGAACCTCGTCAAAGTAATCCTGATGCTAAACAGTACATAATAACTTGCCCATTTCCTACTATTTTGTTCATTACAAACTCTACACCAACAATTCCACTGACAGCTTTTGTGTTAATTGGTCTGTGTTCCCCAGACCAGAAATCTTGTGCATCCTTCCACTTAATCTCATTGACCCAAACTACATCTAACTTAAGTCTTTCCATCTCTCTTTTTAAGTTTTTTAACCTACCTGGTCTATTCAGACTTATAACATTCCACGCTCCGACTTGTAGAATGTTGTGACCATTTTGATGACTCATTCCTGTGCAGTTTCCTTCCAAAGATGCAATCGTGGGACTATTTCACCTCCAGAATATTTTACCAGGAAGGAGCCAGCATACTATTTGTAATTTGAGAGGATTACATGGCCTCTGGATACCGTTAGTTTCTTTAATGCAGTGGCGTCTCATTGTTTTCTGCATCCGCATGCAATTGATCATTTCTGATTCATCCGTCTTTCGTTGCTATTTCCAACCCCAAAGGCAAGAGGGTGCCATGGACTGCTGCCTGCTCCTCCGCCATCGTTTAAGAGGACGTTGGTAAGCAGTGGGTGACTTGTTGTACTAGGAATCTTTCAGTCGCTAGAGCCTCCTCTGTGCAAACAGGGTGTACCATGTGAAGAAGAGGTTGACATTTGGGTGGAAGAGACTATTGTAGTCTCTCCCAAACCCTTAAAGCCCATGTCTAAGTTATTTTTCATAAAGTGAAAGAAGTGGGAGAAACTGGAATACATTTTACTGATTTTGTTCCTAACATTGAAAAGTATATTTTTTTAAAAAAATCTTATTTCTGGGTTATGACTACAGAAACCTCTCAGTCTTGGTTATATCCGCTGTGCATATAGATGAGTTATTTCTATTCTAGAAGTAAACAGTTTATGAAAATTTTGATTTTTGTTGTAATTTCAACTAGTAAATCAAAGATTAAAACACATTCATTCTGCAGTTGTGGTATAGTGGTTAGTGCAATTACCCTTGTCGGATTGCTTATTTGTTTGTAATTCTGAGATCATGTGTATACCTACATGTTACCAAGTGGTTTACAACCTTCTGAAGAAGTGACTTATTATTTTGAAATTTCAAAATGAGAATTTTCACATTCGTAGAAATTACTACATTGCTGGGTTGGCAGAGTGGCATTCATTTCGGACAGATTGTCATGTTTCTGTGCATAGTATTATCCTTTTAAGCAAGAAATCCTGTTACACTAGATCATTTAAACTACTTCCATCAATATCGCACAAAACTAGTTATCTTCAATGAATGGCATTGAAGCATTTTTAAGGATTAATTGATATTTATGTGCAATGATTTACCATACTTGGGAGAAATATTTTCATAATCCCACACAAGATTCTGTCTTTCATTTCAACTGGAATAAAATGTTGCGCAGCATGTGAGATCATAACTTTATTGACATTTGCCACAGCTACCATATTTTTTTGTCCCCTAGAGTAGATAAGATATGTATTATTATTTTTTTTTTTTTCCAAAATTTGCGTCTGGTTTCATCTATGTCCATTTTGAAATTCAAGTCAAATGTTTTATTCGGTAATGAAAAAGTTTTACTGCTTCAATATTTCTTCAAGTGACATTGCTTCTCAATGGAAAATTTATCATTTGAAATTGTCATACCAATGAGTTTTTTCGAAACTGGTGACCTAAGAATGTGAAGCAGTAAATTAGAAATCTGAACTTACTGCAGGGCTTTTGCAATTCTGCTACCATTTATCATTGCTGCAGTGTTATCATAATATTGGCATACAGTTCCTCAGCTTTCATTTGTTAGTCAAAGATGAAACTATCGATAAGATAGTTAGTTCATAGTACTTACTTTCTCTCTGCGAGTACATTTTTTTTGGGAAAATAGGCAGTCACACCTTTATTATATAAAGATTTTAAATTCCAGTTCAGCTGCAGTTTTGCCACAGGAATAGCTTTATCTTGGATATCAAGGTAAACAGACAGATGGTGGCTCATCCAAATAACGGGAGCTCTAGAAATACAGAAGTGACTAAAAAAATGTGAATGCTGTTAGTGGGTTACAGTTTGACCACATTTTGGTCATACTTAAAAAAATGAAACATTAATGACTCCATCTGACCACCTACTGGGAACCGTGATTTAACCATGAATAGCTAGTGCATGCACGTATTTCATGCAGAATATTTATAGGTGGCAGTGACAAACTCAACAGACCTCTGATGAAAGCCACAGTACATTGGCTGAAATGTATGGTTTTAATAAACCAAAGTGGCTCCACCCTAAGAATTGTTGAACTTTTGTACTCATATATTTTTGAAAACTTGGATAGCTGATTTTAAATAAAGATTTATAACTTTTAAACCATTGTATTAAAAATATGTGCAGAGTGGTTGTTACTTGCCAACCAATGCTAATGATATGTCAATTAACTTTTTTTTTTTTTTAATGATACTTTGTTTAATTGAATTTTTAATTGTCGTGGAGCACATGTTCCAGAGGCAGTTTTCCTAGTAATCTAATTACACTTTTCTTAATACTGTTATCATTATTATTAGTGGCGAATTCTCCAAATAAATGGAAGACGTTGAGCAAATGACCCAATTGATTTTTCTTTGGGTTCTTCTCGTTGTTCCAGTAGGCTTTCTTTCTTTCCAAGGAAACTTGTTTGTGTTCTTCCGACCCTTTTGGTCTGTATTTTTTTGTTTTGGTGTAACTTCCCATTTGTCTACTTTGTGTCTGACAGTGTCTCTTTCTAAAATATCTGTTGATCTTATGTTTGCATTTTCAGATAATTTCGAATTTTGTTTAGCCATGGTATTGAATTTTTAAGTGAGGTTACATAATTTATTATCTTTTTGTCAATCGATTTTCGGGTATTATGTTAAGGTGACCAAAGAATTTCATTTGCCTTATCTTGATGTCGATTTCAATGTTTAAAAACTTTTCTGTTGTTAGATTGATTGTAGTCTGCAACCATCTTTAGTGTGTCTTGCTCCTATAATTTTCCAAATGATTTTCTCCCTTATTTTTTGATTTCTTCAAGTTCATGTTTTCTGTTAAGTGTCAACATTTTGCTTGCATACAGGACTATTGGTTTTGTGACTCTTTTGTAGTGCCAAATTTTGGTCTGTCTTGACATGGAATTTTTTTTTTTTTTATGTTGTAGAGGTTTTCGACTAACCTTATTATTATTATTAATATTAATCTTATCTGCTTTAATTGTTGAGTTCCTAGTTCATCTACTTTTACGAATTACTAATTTTAAACTCCTTCAGTGTTTTTTGGTAAATTATCATTACTTCCGTTGGTAACTTATTCCAATCCTTTACACCCTTATCTACAAAAAAAATTTCCCACTCCCTTTTGCATAAAATTGAGTGTCATCTTGTGCCCAATGTCATGCATTACTCCTAATTCTTCAAGCAATATCTTTACAAGCCCCATCACAAACATATCCCTTCTAAGCACAAAACATCAATCTTCACTCAGCTGCGATTCACAATTTACTGACCTATATTTCTATTTGGGAAATGTAAAGTTCTATTTCTGCTCTGGTTTGATTTTTAAAAAAATTTATTTATCAATTTTGTTTCATGGATACCTGCTGAGGAAAGACCTCTGGGATGTGAAACATGTTGAAAGCTATCCACTGGTTACTAATTTTGATTAATTAAAAGTCACTTACTCAACATAGACAATTACTAATTAAATAAAGCTTCTTTAAGCCGCGGTCGCCACGTTTAGGTACTAATGTTCATCGGGTTTATTAAATGATAAGTTCACACACTTTAGAATGAACATCTACACAAAAACATTATTCAAGTTCATAAACTTATGCATTCACAACGACGGAAAGTAAAACCACCAAATTAATATTTAAACAAGGAATCAGACTCCTTTTCCGAAAATTGCAGACTCATGGGATAAGAGAAATTAAACTACAAAAACTCCCACACTCTCCACAGTACTCTTGACATGTTCACAGTCACTTGAAATCACCGCACTCCATTCAAAACAGTGAATATAACACATTACTAGTTTCCATGATCCACATCACCGAATTTTTTGTTTTAAACCTAATATAATGTGTTTTTTTCAAAATTGAATTTTAATGAATTAGCCTTAAACCAATTTGCTACTTCACTAAATACTTCACATACATTAAATTCTAGATTGCTGTTTGGTGTTTTTCTCACAGTCAGGTTAGTGTTATCTGCAAATAAAACACTCTTAACTTTGTCAGATTAGTTTCCAGAAAGGTCGATGTAGAACAAGAAGAGGAGGGGTCCTAGGACAGAACCTTGTGGAATTCCATGTTTTATTTTTTCCCAGTCCGATGAAGCATCTTTACTTATTTTAGGATCAAAAATGGAAACTTTTTGCATTCGACTTTCCATGTATGATTTAAACCATTTACATGCGGTTCCATAAATACCATAGTATTCCATTTTGTTCAAAAGTAATTCATGATTTACACAGTCAAATGCTTTTGCAAGATCACAAAATATTCCTACAGGGCTCATTTTATTATTCAGTTCCTCAAACGTGTTATTTAAAAATGAATATATAGCCATTTCTATAGATGATCCTTTTTGGAACCCAAATTGTGATTTACTGAGGATATTATTTTGTTTAACATGTTTTACTACTCTCCAGTACATGACTTTTTCAAAAACTTTGAGAATCCTGAAAGTAATGAAATGGGACGATAGTTATCTCCACATGTTGCTTCTCCTTTTTTAAACAACGGTTTTACAACTGCATATTTTAGTCTATTTGGAAACACGCCTTGCGTTAAGGATTCATTACAAAAGTGGGCAAGTACACGACTGATACAATCTGAACATCTTTTCAGTAATTTGTTTGAAATATTGTCATAGCTGGAAGAATTTTTAGGTTTAAATTGTTTCATGTGTTTATTTATTTCTGAGACTGTTACTGGTGGCAATTGCATTTCTACAAATTTATTTGGGAAAGCAGTCTGAAGAAGCCTTAGGGAACTATGTGGGGATTGCTTTTCTATGCCTACTTTCTCTACAACTGAAGTAAAGTGTGTGTTAAATATTTCACAAACTTCCCCCACTTCACTATGAACAGATCCATTTTGTTCTATTTTCATGTCTTTAGAGTGATTTACAGATTTTCCTGTTTCAGTTTTTATTATATTCCATATAGTTTTCATCTTATTACCTGAATTCTCTATTTTATCTGATATATACCTGTTCTTAGCCTTTCTTATTACATTTCTTAGTATTTTAGAATAAAGTTTGTAATGAGCTTGCAGTGTATAGTTATCTGATTCTCTTACTTTTAAGTACAGGTCCCTTTTCGTTTCACAAGATACTCTAATACCCTTTGTTATCCATCTCTTACCCAGTTCATTGTTTGGAGTATTAACAACTTTCCTTTTTTTGAAACTTCCTTCTGTTTTCTCAACTAGAAAATGTAGGAAATAAAAACATATATGTATACTACAGCTTTAATATTTAGTCTAAAATCATCAAAAAAATGTATACCAGCTCAGTTTAGTGGAAAATGTAATGCTTTTTGAAGGTTGAGCTTAATACACGTTTAAAATTGAACAAGGATTGATTTTTAGTCAAATTATATATTATATTCAAGGAAAACTAATTAAGTCATTACGTATTTATTTAAACAGCTAAATATTGTTATTATATTTTTTTGGGATCTGCAGACATTTTTCTTGAAACAAAAGGGGAAAGTTTTTTCACGTTCATCATTTGTCTGTTCTGTGATGTACTCAATTAATGAATTATTGTGTTTGCAGGTTTCACAAGTGTACAAATCTAGAAATGAAACAGAGAAACTTACTCCCTTGTTACGTGATGAAGGTTCAAGTGCGCCACCAGTAAAACGTATGAAAAGTGATGTGTCGCCAACTACAGCTCAGTTAGCTCAGGTTGAAGGACAAACAAAAACAGAATTTGATGCAAGAACTCCAAAAATTGAACCCGTTGACCTTGATTCTGATCCAGAAGAAGATAATGAACATATTCAGCATAATTCACTGTCTATTCTTGACATTAATTCAGGAGAGAGCAGTCAGTCACATGACATCTCACTTGGTAAGTTTTTGTTTGTCATTTTGCTTCATTGTGAAGTTATTTAAACTTCTATAATGGAATTAATTTATCTTTGTCACAATTTCTTTCAGTTTTGAGAGGTGTGGTTGGTTTATACTTCTATATGGGAAATATTTGGGATAAGTATAAGCCATATTTTGACATTTAACTATGGACTGGCCCCCCCCCCCCCCCAGAATTAAAATTGAACTGTAAACCAAACAAAAATTAACAGAAATCATACCATTGCAGCAAATGTATCGCTCTACAGCTTTTTCTCTTTTTGTGTGTTTTATTCAATACATTAAGCGACCAAGCGAAGAATAGCAATCAGGCGTACCCTGGGCAACGTCAGAGAATGAATCGAAATCCTGACGGCTAATCCTTTCACACCAGAAACATTACTACCCAAGCCCTTTTCAGGGCCACAATTAACAATCATCTCTGTTAACATAGAAGGCATGTCACCAGCCAAGGAAGAACTGCTACAAGACCTATGCAGTCAATATCAGTGCCATATATTGTGCGTACAGGAAACACACAGAGTTATGAAATGCGTAGACCAAAAATAAACGGAATGCATCTCGCTATAGAAAGACCTCATAATCAATACGGAAGTGCAATCTTTGTACGTCCAGATGTACAAGTAATGTCCACTGCATTCACGGAACAAAATGACATTGAAATTCTCACTCTAGAAATGACGAACTGTACCATTTCGTCTTTTTATAAACCACCTGGTGCTGTATTCACTGTCAACAAACCACATAATTTCCATAATAAAGACATACAGATCGTGATTGGTGATTTCAACAGTCATAGCAATGTTTGGGGCTATGACCATGAAGATGAGAATGGGACTGCAGTACAAGAATGGGCTGAAATAAATCACCTCTCTCTAATCCATGATGCAAAACTACCTGCATCATTCAACAGTGGTCGGTGGAGGCGTGGTTTCAACCCTGACCTCATATTCAGTAGTAGCAGTATTAGCCACCAGTGCATTAAATCTGTCTGTTCCCCAATACCCAACTCACAGCATAGACCAATAATGTGTCAAATATATGCCGCAGTTAGACCACAGGAAGTACCTTTCCGTAGAAGATACAACTTCAAAAAGGCAAATTGGTCTGAATTCTCAGAACTATTGGATTCCGAAGTTCTTTCAATAGAACCAACACCAGAATGCTATGACATCTTCACCACGGCTGTAAAGAGATGTTCCAGAATGTCTATCCCTCGTGGTTGTCGGACATCTTACATCCCCGGTCTCACATCAGACAAGCTGCTCTACTTAAAGAATACACAATTTATTTACAGAAGATCCTTTTGGTGAAGCAACAGTGGAAGCAGGAAACAAACTCATTTCCATTATTAAAGAGACAAAGCGGAATCAGTGGATTAAAACTGTTGAAGACTTAGATTTCGCAAGAGACAGCCATAAAGCATGGAGACTACTGAAGCATCTAAACAATGATCCAACTAAGACCAAAACTCATTATAATGTTACGCCAACCAAATAGCACACCAACTGCTATTAAATGGGAAAGCTAATCACAAGTCCAAAATGCCCAACTGCGGAAAGAAGGCCAAGAGGAGAATAATGACCTCACAATACCATTCAGCATGGAAGAATTGGATAAGGCTATAAGAAATTGCAAAAATGGAAAATCAGCAGGCCTGGATGACATTAGGACAGAACAAATTAAGCACTTTGGTCTAACAACAAAGAAGTGGATGCTTCAGCTCTTTAACAACTGTATGAGTAAATGTCAAATTCCAAAGATATGGCGGAAGAGCCGAGTGATCGCCTTGCTTAAACCTGGCAAAGAAGGAAACAGTCCAAAGAATTTTAGACCTGTTGCACTTTTATGTCACCTCTACAAACTGCTTGAAAGAATGATCTTAAACCGGCTGTTGCCTGTAGTTGATCCTTTGCTTATTCCTGAACAAGCTGGATTCCGCCCGGGTAAAAATTGCACAGGACAACTACTAAACCTCACGCAGTTTATAGAAGATGGATTTGAAGCTCGTAAGGTAACAGGGGTGGTATTTGTTGATTTGTCAGCAGCGTATGACACCGTCAACCATCAGCTACTAGTCAAGTTCTACAATCTGACCAGGAATTTCATTCTTAGTAAGTTCATTGCTACTCTTCTGCAGAACCGCAGATTCTTTGTTGACTTCCAAGGTCAGCGTAGCCGTTGGAGGCACAGAAGAATGGTCTACCCCAAGGAAGTGTGCTAGCCCATTATTGTTTAACATATATACCAATGATCAGCCTATACCACGCAAATGCAGGAGTTTCGTGTATGCTGATGATCTTGCTCTGGTCTCACAGAGCAAAGACTTTGAATCAGTGGAGAGCACCCTTACCAACGCTCTGGAAGATTTGTCAAGGTATTATAGCACGAACCAGCTTAAACCAAATCCTACGAAGACACAAGTATGTGCTTTTCATCTAAGGAATAAAGAAGCAAATCGTAGGTCATGGGGGGTCGAACTAGAACACTGTGATACTCCAAAATATCTAGGAGTGACCCTTGACAGATCACTTACATTCAGGAAACATTGCATGAACTCCAAGCTGAAAGTTTCCAGTAGGAACAATCTCATAAGAAAACTGGCTGGATCGCAGTGGGGCAGCCAACCTGAAACAATTAGAACTTCTGCCTTAGCACTATGTTATTCGGCTGCAGAGTACGCCTGTCCCTATGGCACAGTTCAACCCATGCCAAACAAGTAGACATTGCACTTAATGACACGTGCAGAATCATAACAGGCTGCTTAAAATCAACTCCAGTCGAATGGCTCCACCGTCTCGCAGGAATAGCACCACCTTCTGTTCGAAGGGAAATAGCAGTGAACAAGGAAAGGAGGAAAGTGAACCATGAAAAATCTCATCCACTATATGGGTATATCCCTCACAGGCAAAGACTGAAGTCCAGGAAAAGTTTCCTAAGAATATCTCAGGAACTTACAACACAACTGAAGAAGCCAGGTTACAACTATGGGAAGCTAAGGCTCCCCTTCCGCATGGCTGGGGAAGAGTGTCTGAATCTTTGCCACCTGGTTATGACAAGGGATGGTTGACGTGGAAATCTTTGAATAGGCTGAGATCAGGAGTGGGCAGATCAAAGTGAATTTAGCAAGATGGGGCTATACTGAGATCAGTGATATCAAGTGCGACTGCGGTGAAGACCAGACTGTCCAGCACATGCTCCAGTGTCGACTGTGTCCAGCATCCTGTTCGCAGCTGAACTGTATGAGCCTCAGAAAATGCACTGGAAGTGGCCAAGTACTGGTCCAGTATAATTTGATGATTGTGATTGGTAACTGTATGTTTCTGATACGAAATAATAATAATAATAAATAATAATACATTGATATTTCTCTTTATACTTAAGAATTTTCACTTCAACAATAAAGTTGTCTGAACCATATTCAACATGTCCATAAACTCTTAACTGCTTGTAACTGGAAGTTTTTATGATTTTTTTAATAATGTACTGTAGTAAGTTGTTAGATTTTCTCAGATATTATTATTGATATTCTATATGGTAGAGTCGGATGATAGTTACTTCACACTAAAAAGAAAACTATGAAACTTTATGAAAACTAGAATTAGCCAGCTGCTTCACGTGCATGTGCTTTGGCGTGTGTAAAAATTCTTTACCGATTTGATTCTGTTACAAAATATTAACGTTGAGAGGCATGAATTTTAAATGTCTTCTAAAAACTTTCCTTTGTTTTAGCTATTGCCATAGGTTCTGTTTCTGTCTGAGAGTTTTGATTCATTCATATTTTAATGTTATACAATTTATGAAATAGTAGAAAACTAGCTGAATAATTAACTGTACTACTTTGTAGAGATTATTATTGTGAGAAGAAAAAGGGGGGGGGGGGGTAAAATGTTGAGAATGTGTTTTATTTTTGTAATATAAGTAGTTGTAACAATGTTTAAGAGAAATAAAATTTTACCTTTACCTTACTTAATAGGTTGGTCACTGTAATGCCTCTGTGTGCCATTTTTAAATGCTGATACGGAGAACTGAACAATTTATTATTATTATTAATAATCTACTCTATAATTTCGTAAGGTCATCCACTCACCTCAATAGTTATTGGCTGAAAAATGGTGATGTCATGGACCAGCCTTCGCTCTTAAAACAGCGACCAGAGATAACATTACAAGAAATTAGAGGTTATGTCCACAATTTAATACCTAAGCACCAAATTAAGTTTGATTTTGATAGCATTTCATAGTTAAAAAAAACATACCGATAACCTTTACTGTTATAAAAACATGGAACTACTTTCCAGGAAGTTGTTGACTTTATAATCAAAGTTTATACACGTGATAGCTATTAAATGAGTGCTAAGCTTAATTTTATAGATTTAAAGGATGAGAAACACATTAATTAACTTGATTTTTGCTTTAGCTACAGCATTTAGTATTTAAAACACGTGAATAAAATATTTTCTTCCCCTACTTATTTAAAGAAAAGACAACACTTTTAACAACGATATTCCTGTTGTTAATGAAAAGCAGAAATTGTAGAATATGTAGTGTTTAATACATAAGCAACTGAAAACGTGGGACTACATTTCAGTAATATGTTGACTTGAAGAAACTTGAATTACTATGAAATGAGCAAGCATTCAACTTAGATTTTAATACACATTTAAATCATTGAGGATATGACTACTTATACACTATGTGAAACTCTTTAATTCAGTTAATTTTTTAGCTTCTTAGCTACAGCATTTAGTATTAACAACAAGTAAAGATAATATTTTCTTCATTTTCTTATTTGAAGAAAATACAGGACATACTTTATTTAACCAATTTAAAACATAAAAAACAGCTTTTCATTTATTTACCGTAATTTGGGGAAATATTGACACCAGAAGGTGTCCTTCAGTTTTCTGAAAGGGCCATTTTATGTCCAAAAATGATGATGTTTATTAAATCAATGAACGAATTGTGGACATTCTTGAAAAGCATTACCTACTTCAGTTCAGACACTATCGAAGATCCAAAGATCCAAAGAACAACACAGAAATTAATCTCATAGAGTTTTTTTAATAATCTAAGACCTTCAGGAATGGCCACTACATCAACTGAGACTAAAACTTTGGGCATTTGTCATGCTACTGCGGAATCTTAACACAAAACGAGGCCTGTGCAGTGTGCAATGGCACTTGCTTGATTGTCAAAGACTTGAAACCAAATTTGATTTTTGCTAAAGTTCTTACTGGATCTGCAAAAGGAAATTCAGTATTCATTCCGTGTATTAATCTTGCTCCAAGCAATTCTGACCTCCCATTCATTCTGAAACGAAGCCAGTTTCCTGTCATGCTTGCCTTTGCTATGACTATAAACAATTCACAAGGTCAAACATTCGACAAGGCTGGAATTTACCTTTTTGAGCCTGTTTCCAGTCATGGATAACTTTATGTGGGTTTTTCCAGAGTGCAACGGTCAGGTGATGTTAAAGTACAAATCAACAATAACGATCGCCACGGTAAACTTCTAAAAAATTGTAACAGTTTTTACAAAGAATATTGTCTACAGGGAGGTACTGGAGCATCAATAAGTGACTAATCGAGCTACCTCTGTACCAAATAAATGACACTAAATTTTCAAAGGACAATAAATTTCTGCAAGGTTGGTAATCCATAATGTATTCACTTTGATTGTAGTTAACTAAACCACCGGTGTAGTAACGGGGTTAAGTAACATGGGTTAAATAACATGTTATCGTGTAGTAGCACACTGGAAACGCATCATATAGTTAGGCCGCATCTGTCGGCACAAATCTGTCTTTACACATCTAACACCATTCATATTAAAAAGACATTTTTTCAAATTTAGCAAAGTTAAGCAAAGTCAACTTTTGGAGTCAAATAAAACTGTATTTCAGCCAGTTCCAGTCAAGAGACATCGATGTTTGAAACAATTATACGAAAAGCGTGATATTCTTTGTCCATGTTTAATACGTCTGTTATTATACTTCTGAGTTCTTCACGCAAAATACATTTTATTCATTCTAATGGTGAAGCACAGGTCAGGTTCGTATTTAGCCATGTCAGGTGAACCTATCATAATCTTTGACCCTAAAAACTA
>JARYHS010013631.1:25095721-25194185 GCA_031002005.1 Vandiemenella viatica
CTATATAGCTTTTATCAGTCCATCGTTCGCTCGGATTCACAGCAGAATTGACGTTTGTGTCTAGATTAAAAGAAATTTGGGTGCATTTTTATTTTCTCTAACACAATGAATATTCGTATAGAATGAATGGATGAATTTTATAAATAATCTATACGACAGTCTTAAAAAATCTACGAGTGAGAGCATTACAGCACTTGCTTCTCATTTAAGAATACAGTTGAATATTGGAGTGAAATAAAGTGTCTCTTAATGCTTGATAGCAGAGTATCAGGAAAGTGAAACACAGGTTATTTATAGAAGACGGACGTTCATAATTTCCTGTTTCCGCATAAGTAGGCGGAAATTTTGGTAAGCACTGGCCTTGCTTTCGATCTTTCCTTCCAGTTTACTAAATGAATGGACTCTTTGTCATTATTGTATATGAATTCTTTTGTATATCACCATCAGTGTCGGTTTCAGTACTACCTTCTAGAAGTGTGTCTTCTTTATTTATCAAATGTAATGAGATATAATAATTCCTTTGTTCTAACAGTTATGGGCAGCAGTCTGGGAGCTTAATGGTTATGGCAGATGGAAAGAAATGGCAGTATCATGGGTTCTCAAATCACTTGGTCTAAATGAATTTTTACTGAATTTACTTTGTTCATGTCAGTAGTCAAGGACGATCAGTTGTTCGGATCCCATGGTATAGCCACGACTCAAGCCTAATACACAGCAAAGAGACTTTCACTAGGCTGCCGAAGTAATTTATAATTCAGATTTCATTTTACCTGAATGTATTATGATAGCATCGTGGTATGTGGAATGAAGAAACATTAAAACAGAAATGAAAAGCAGAACTGAAGAATTTCGTAATTACGAAATGTGAAGTGACTTGTCGCAGAAATCAATAGTTCTGTATGTGGATTTTAATGAAAATAAGGACTCTTAAAACTGTTATCCTGTATATCCAGCGTATTTCTGTGAATATATCTTCCTACAAATTCTTTCTTAGGCCACGATTTCCAAAAGAAGTGTTTTTTTTTTTTAGACTTCATCGCCCAGCATAAATGTAAATATCTTCTACAACGCCACGTTTGAAAAGTTTTGACTGTTTTTATTTGAAGGTTCATTTCTGTGAAGCCCTGGACTCTATCCATGCGGTGTTAGAACCATGTTATGGGTGATAAATTTTTTGCTATCAGATAGTTTTTTTTTTTTTTTGAGATTTGATCCTTTATACTTCTCTCGTTTAAATAAATCTAGAGCAAAAGGGGTATATAACTTTTTTAACGACGTACAACCTTCCTTACGTTTCTATCATACAGTTTCATTATTTTTTTCTTTCTTTCATCTGCGTCTATCCGATCTGATTGAGTCTTAGCAGTGTCTTTCATGTTAATGGAGTCGGTTTTGCATTTCTATGTTCCTTTCGTTTCTTTGCTTTATTGGCTTAGACTGATAGTGTCTCATCAGCGATTATACACTAGTTTTGTGAAATGCAAAACCGACTCCATTAACATGAAAGACACTGCTAAGACTCAATCAGATCGGATAGACGCAGATGAAAGAAAGAAAAAAATAATGAAACTGTATGATAGAAACGTAAGGAAGGTTGTACGTCGTTAAAAAAGTTATATACCCCTTTTGCTCTAGATTTATTTAAACGAGAGAAGTATAAAGGATCAAATCTCAAAAAAAAAAAACTATCTGATAGCAAAAAATTTATCACCCATAACATGGTTCTAACACCGCATGGATAGAGTCCAGGGCTTCACAGAAATGAACCTTCAAATAAAAACAGTCAAAACTTTTCAAACGTGGCGTTGTAGAAGATATTTACATTTATGCTGGGCGATGAAGTCTAAAAAAAAAAACACTTCTTTTGGAAATCGTGGCCTAAGAAAGAATTTGTAGGAAGATATATTCACAGAAATACGCTGGATATACAGGATAACAGTTTTAAGAGTCCTTATTTTCATTAAAATCCACATACAGAACTATTGATTTCTGCGACAAGTCACTTCACATTTCGTAATTACGAAATTCTTCAGTTCTGCTTTTCATTTCTGTTTTAATGTTTCTTCATTCCACATACCACGATGCTATCATAATACATTCAGGTAAAATGAAATCTGAATTATAAATTACTTCGGCAGCCTAGTGAAAGTCTCTTTGCTGTGTATTAGGCTTGAGTCGTGGCTATACCATGGGATCCGAACAACTGATCGTCCTTGACTACTGACATGAACAAAGTAAATTCAGTAAAAATTCATTTAGACCAAGTGATTTGAGAACCCATGATACTGCCATTTCTTTCCATCTGCCATAACCATTAAGCTCCCAGACTGCTGCCCATAACTGTTAGAACAAAGGAATTATTATATCTCATTACATTTGATAAATAAAGAAGACACACTTCTAGAAGGTAGTACTGAAACCGACACTGATGGTGATATACAAAAGAATTCATATACAATAATGACAAAGAGTCCATTCATTTAGTAAACTGGAAGGAAAGATCGAAAGCAAGGCCAGTGCTTACCAAAATTTCCGCCTACTTATGCGGAAACAGGAAATTATGAACGTCCGTCTTCTATAAATAACCTGTGTTTCACTTTCCTGATACTCTGCTATCAAGCATTAAGAGACACTTTATTTCACTCCAATATTCAACTGTATTCTTAAATGAGAAGCAAGTGCTGTAATGCTCTCACTCGTAGATTTTTTAAGACTGTCGTATAGATTATTTATAAAATTCATCCATTCATTCTATACGAATATTCATTGTGTTAGAGAAAATAAAAATGCACCCAAATTTCTTTTAATCTAGACACAAACGTCAATTCTGCTGTGAATCCGAGCGAACGATGGACTGATAAAAGCTATAGTAGTTAAACCGAACCGTCAGAATTTAATTATTCGAAGCGTTAAAGATCCTTGTAATTATTAGTTTACAGTGATATGGGTGGGCCGCGATCTGCAGCCAATGAATTCCAAACAAATCGGAGGATCTACCCAATAACGAGTCTTCTGAAGTGGCTCTAGATAGTGCTAACTTCATCTATCAGCTGACACGTAATTTTTACTTAACAACATAGTAGTTTATCTGTTACCAAAACGTTACGCAAAATAAGTGTCACTATTTCTATCTGTTATTTTATGATTTTTATCTCGGGACAAAATCTTCCAGAAATTTAGAAACTGATAGCTTTTAGCTTAGAATAAATGAAACGTAGGATATTTACAAAAACCACTCCTCTTCCTTGTGGATGTTACGACGTCCATATCCTGGCTATCGTTCTTCTACAACTATGAGGAAACAAACTACTTGCTTGAAACTTTGGCTAAATGAATTTACATCCAGTATCCTGATTTGTACTGTAAGACTGGATTGTTACTCATTTCCGTATTCTGAAATGGATTGTGTTTGACTTTAGCATCACTTCAGCGTACAACAGGTTAATATGTCAATACATACAGATACCAGTAGTTCTAAATTAAATCTTGTTTGCGTTACTATTCAGCAAACGAATAGGAAATTAATCCAATAATATTTTGGTTGAATGATGGATTGTTTCATTGATTGAATTATACGGATGTTTGACTGATCTATTAATATCAAAAAATTTTGAGCCTCACTTTTAAAAATGTTTGTCAGTAATGTTTAGACTCAATTACAAATCATATATTTACATTAATTCATAGCCGAACGAATTGGATGAAGGGTAAAGTTTAGCAGTGACATTAGACAGTACTCAATTCACATTCACGATCCAGTCATCAAAATTTCGTTTTAAATAAAAAAAATACGAAATGTGAAATTTCCCCTTCTCAAAGACAGAGGCCGGTTTTTTTTTTTTTTTTTTTTTTTTACATTACTTAAAAACTAATTTTTTCCGAGCCATTGCATTAATAATTACGTTACTAAAGAATAACAACGAAAATGCAGACATATGTAGCTTTTGCCTCTCATTAAGTGTATAATATGTTTTCACTGTCCCGTGTACAAGCAACACCAGAAAACCATAACGCTCATGAAACCACTTTTGCCCGCGGCCTGACACGAACCGTGGAACCGCGAGACAACGCACTAGATTCCGGGATCAGCATGGCTCCGCGAATCTGAGCCACTTACAGTACCGTCCTCACTGGATTACCAGAGACAGAAGTTAAGGTAATATCAACTTATAACCAGCCTGGCATTATCTTTCCTCCTTCCTCAAATTTCCTGTTTTTTTCTTGCAATTTCAGATTTCGGAAATAAGGTTATCATGTCATTATATTGAGGATATACATCAATTATATCATTACTGATCACTAGTAGGAGCATCATTTTTTTAAATACGGAACCTCGCATTAGCATGTTATTCGTCAATGATGATTTTTTGTTTTCGTAATAATAACTACTCACATTTTTTCAATTCTGATTTGCTTGCTAATACCACTGTGTCCAACAGGAACATTAGCTACAAAAACCGCACATTAGTTTGATTTAGGTCCTTGTTATTTTTAAACAGCCATCATTACCCCAATCATCAATCTCCCGCCTTTGCCATCAGAACTAGAAAAAAATTGGTAAAGTTGAGTGGCACAAATCGTAATGGTTAAATTAAATTTATCGGAAAACTGGCTTACAGTTCCTATTGGCGCAAGATGCGTTGACACTTTCTCATTTCAGCCAAAACATTAATTTTATGATTCTTTTCAACTGTTCCAATTGACCACGAAACATATATAAACTTACTTAAATGATATGTATTTTGCAACAAGTGAAAAGGAGATAAAGAATGAAAAAAAAAAAAATTACAGCACCTGGGCTTGAACCGAGAACCAGCACGTTGACAGCCCAGCGCGTTACCACTCAGACACCTAAACTTACAGAAGCTGGTGCTTCATCAATTATATGACCAAAGAAAATATATACATATAGATACAACATTCCGTGATTGAATAGTAATCTGTATAAAGAATCGAACTGTTACAAGAGAAGTAATCAGTTAAATGAAAATATTCTAGATGAGACTGGAACATAAATAATTTTTCATTTCGCCGATGTGTGTGTCCAGCTATGAGACACTATTTCTTGTATAGGGAAATTGCTACAGCTCTACTACTACGCAGAACATCGTGGCAACATCGCAGAAAGTAAATATGACAACGCTTACCAGGAAGTAGTCTTAAGTTTCCTACTTCCTTCGGCAAGGAAGAATACCTTTATAACGCGTAAATAATATCTACACGTAATAATTCAACACGAGCAGAACATTTGGCAAAAGTTTTTGTTGGTTTCACAATTATCCAACATACAGCTAGTAATTGAATAAACGGTGGGAATCCATGTTAATTGCATGAGGGCAATACAAAAAGTAACGTCTCCCAAGCATTCATAGATAAAGAATCAAATTATTTTATTTTATTTATTTACCGTTTTAGAGGTTGAACAAATATCTATTTTTCTACATCTTTACCATTTCGGAACACGCGTTTGTCGGTGCTGTGACGGCTTGTGAATGACTAGGCGTCGTCTGAAAATCGTTTACGTTCTGATCTCTTATTCGGGAGGACATAGGTTCGAATCCAAGTTCGGCGATACAGATTTGTGGTTTCCAAGGTTTCCCCAAATCACTCCATATGAATACCGGAATGGGTTCTTTACAAGGGCATGGCCGAAATCCTTGCCACTACTCCTATCCAGCCAATAATCACCTCTATGTCGACGAGGCGTAAAATCATAGAAAAATAGATCTGGCTAAATTTATTGAGGAGGTCGCAGCTGGCTTGTAATCTATTAACAATACCTCCTCCCTATCCTTATTTTTTTTGTTTATTGCTTTACGTTTCATCGATGTTGAATTTATTAAAGAAGGGAACGGCCATGGCCTTCTATAAGAATCATCCCAGCATTTGCCTGGAGCCAGAGCGTTACCGCTCACACGCCACGCTCGGTCTTCCGGTCTTTAGTCATTATCAACCTTACTTTACCGGTAGACTGTGTTTGTTTGAATCCTTGAGACCTAGGCGATTATGGAGTCGATTATGACGGCTGACGGGTGACAAAACTTGAGCGTTCCACTTTATACAGGAGACTAAAGAACAATCACGCGAACGGCGACATCCTCATTCGCCAAATGCTTGAATTTATTTATGTTATTCCAAACAAAGAATAACGCAGGTAATTTCACGCCTTGTTAAATAATGCGCATTTATCCCCAGTATTTAATAAATCCCAATGCTGTAAAGATCATGAAGTAATAGTGTCAAAAACAACTAACAGCATTGTAGAAAACGGGAAAAACGGTACTTTAAGAACTCCCTGTCTTTAAGCCCAAATCTAAATTAACTTTAATTACTTATACCAGTTATAAAAGAATTTATTTTTGTCCTACGATAATAATCTGGATGTAAATTTTTTAGTGACAATGGTCATTTAATTTGTTGCGGTGCTATTATTTAGTTCTACGCGATTAACTCTCATTTATTTATATAGTGCATAATCATTATCGTCCACCTACAAAGAGAGCAAAAATTCCTCTTGTAAAAAATTTCTTTCTGAAACGCGATGATCGTTCTACTGTGAAATAATTATTTTGGACACATGTGTGTCTTTTGAAAAGGGACAGATGATATGATTTCGGCGCGGCTTGAAACCTGTGTAGATTTTCGTCAGTTCTGCCGCCGCAAATCTTTCATGCTTACGTTGGCTATTAGTTACGAAACATTGGGTAGTTTCGCAGATCTTTTTCGTATTTCCTGACGCAGTTAGGAAAGAATCATGGATACCTTATACTCATAAGCAATGTGCAGTTTTGATACGCTTAAAAAGAAAATACAAGTAATGATAAATTTCAAAATTAAAAAAAAAAAAAAAATAAGAACTACTTGGATTTGAACTCGGAACCGCTCGCTCAGCAGCCCGGAACGCTAACCATAGGACCACTGGACGCTCGGTGCTACTTTCCTCGTATAGGTGTATACAACGCAGCGAAGTAAGACTGTTTCATTCAATCCATCTTGGAGAGAGACAGTTCCGAAATAATTTCTTGTTTCTGTTTTTTCGTAGTACTAAAAATTCTACCTAATGGAACATGATTATCCCTTGGTTTGTGGACTGACCAGATATATGAGTGAAATATTATCCGAAGGAATTATCAAAATGAGTATAACAATCTTATCGTTATAGTTTTATGGTAATCAACCGTAGTAATATATAGCATTGAGCCTGTTTCCTGCCTCACTTTAATGCAACCCCCTTAATTACAACTTGTGGGATACGTTTCAAGATCTGAATTTTGGTAAAGTATTATAGAAATATAATGGAAGGTTGATGAACTGTTCTGCCAATAAGAATCGTCAGTGGGAGGAGCTTAATTCCTACCTGTTAGCCAATTGTTTCCTGCATTGACTTAAGGAAATGAAAAATCTGCAGTATAGATGGCTCTGAATAAAATATCCACCAATGAAATTGCGAGGAGGCGGAGCCAGTATTGCGTTCCTGTTGCCTGGGATGACATTGATGCCAGATTGTGCAAAATAAGAGTGATAGAATATTTCAGCAGCGGCCAAAAGTAATGTCAAAGACTGTACATAAACTTGTACTAACTTGGTTGGGGGGTAAGGGACCCTTAGTTTTGAACCTCGTCAAAGTAATCCTGATGCTAAACAGTTCATAATAACTTGCCCATTTCCTACTATTTTGTTCATTACAAACTCTACACCAACAATTCCACTGACAGCTTTCGTGTTAATTGGTCTGTGTTCCCCAGACCAGAAATCTTGTGCATCCTTCCACTTAATCTCATTGACCCAAACTACATCTAACTCATGTCTTTCCATCTCTCTTTTTAAGTTTTTTTAACCTACCTGGTCTATTCAGACTTATAACATTCCACGCTCCGACTTGTAGAATGTTGTGACCATTTTGATGACTCATTCCTGTGCAGTTTCCTTCCAAAGATGCAATCGTGGGACTATTTTACCTCCAGAATATTTTACCAAGAAGGAGCCAGCATACTATTTGTAATTTTAGAGGATTACATGGCCTCTGGATACCGTTAGTGTCTTTAATGCAGTGGCGTCTCATTGTTTTCTGCATCCGCATGCAATTGATCATTTCTGATTCATCCGTCTTTCGTTGCTGTTTCCAACCCCAAAGGCAAGAGGGTGCCATGGACTGCTGCCTGCTCCTCCGCCATCGTTTAAGAGGACGTTGGTAAGCAGTGGGTGACTCGTTGTACTAGGAATCTTTCAGTCGCTAGAGCCTCCTCTGTGCAAACAGGGTGTACCATGTGAAGGAGAGGTTGACATTTGGGTGGAAGAGACTATTGTAGTCTCTCCCAAACCCTTAAAGCCCATGTCTAAGTTATTTTTCATAAAGTGAAAGAAGTGGGAGAAATTGGAATACATTTTACTGATTTTGTTCCTAACATTGAAAAGTATATTTTTTAAAAAAATCTTATTTCTGGGTTATGACTACAGAACCTCTCAGTCTTGGTTATATCCGCTGTGCATATAGAGGAGTTATTTCTATTCTAGAAGTAAACAGTTTATGAAAATTTGGATTTTTGTTGTAATTTCAACTAGTAAATCAAAGATTAAAACACATTCATTCTGCAGTTGTGGTATAGTGGTTAGTGCAATTACCCTTGTCGGATTGCTTATTTGTTTCTAATTCTGAGATCATGTGCATACCTACATGTTACCAAGTGGTTTACAACCTTCTGAAGAAGTGACTTATTATTTTGAAATTTCAAAATGAGAATTTTCACATTCGTAGAAATTACTACATGCTGGGTTGGCAGAGTGGCATTCATTTCGGACAGATTGTCATGTTTCTGTGCATAGTATTATCCTTTTAAGCAAGAAATCCTGTTACACTAGATCATTTAAACTACTTCCATCAATATCGCACAAAACTAGTTATCTTCAATGAATGGCATTGAAGCATTTTTAAGGATTAATTGATATTTATGTGCAATGATTTACCATACTTGGGAGAAATATTTTCATAATCCCACACAAGATTCTGTACTTTCAATTCAACTGGAATAAAATGTTGTGCAGCATGTGAGATCATAACTTTATTGACATTTGCCACAGCTACCATATTTTTTTGTCCCCTAGAGTAGATAAGATATGTATTATTATTATTATTTTTTTTCAAAATTTGCGTCTGGTTTCATCCATGTCCATTTTGAAATTCAAGTCAAATGTTTTATTCGGTAATGAAAAAGTTTTACTGCTTCAATATTTCTTCAAGTGACATTGCTTCACAATGGAAAATTTATCATTTGAAATTGTCATACCAATGAGTTCTTTCGAAACTGGTGACCTAAGAATGTGAAGCAGTAAATTAGAAATCTGAACTTACTGCAGGGCTTTTGCAAATCTGCTACCATTTATCATTGCTGCAGTGTTATCATAATATTGGCATACAGTTCCTCAGCTTTCATTTGTTAGTCAAAGATGAAACTATCGATAAGATAGTTAGTTCATAGTACTTACTTTCTCTCTGCGAGTACATTTTTTTGCGAAAATAGGCAGTCACACCTTTATTATATAAAGATTTTAAATTCCAGTTCAGCTGCAGTTTTGCCACAGGAATAGCTTTATCTTGGATATCAAGGTAAACAGACAGATGGTGGCTCATCCAAATAACGGGAGCTCTAGAAATACAGAAGTGACTAAAAAAATGTGAATGCTGTTAGTGGGTTACAGTTTGACCACATTTTGGTCATACTTAAAAAAATGAAACATGAATGACTCCATCTGACCACCTACTGGGAACCGTGATTTAACCATGAATAGCTAGTGCATGCACGTATTTCATGCAGAATATTTATAGGTGGCAGTGACAAACTCAACACACCTCTGATGAAAGCCACAGTACATTGGCTGAAATGTATGGTTTTAATAAACCAAAGTGGCTCCACCCTAAGAATTGTTGAACTTTTGTACTCATATATTTTTGAAAACTTGGATAGCTGATTTTAAATAAAGATTTATAACTTTTAAACCATTGTATTAAAAATATGTGCAGAGTGGTTGTTACTTGCCAACCAATGCTAATGATATGTCAATTAACTTCATTTTTTTTAATGATACTTTGTTTAATTGAATTTTTAATTGTCGTGGAGCACATGTTCCAGAGGCAGTTTTCCTAGTAATCTAATTACACTTTTCTTAATACTGTTATCATTATTATTAGTGGCGAATTCTCCAAATAAATGGAAGACGTTGAGCAAATGACCCAATTGATTTTTCTTTGGGTTCTTCTCGTTGTTCCAGTAGGCTTTCTTTCTTTCCAAGGAAACTTGTTTGTGTTCTTCCAACCCCTTTGGTCTGTATTTTTTTTGTTTTGGTGTAACTTCCCATTTGTCTACTTTGTGTCTGACAGTGTCTCTTTCTAAAATATCTGTTGATCTTATGTTTGCATTTTCAGATCATTTCGAATTTTGTTTAGCCATGGTATTGAATTTTTAAGTGAGGTTACATAATTTATTATCTTTTTGTCAATCGATTTTCGGGTATTATGTTAAGGTGACCAAAGAATTTCATTTGCCTTTTCTTGATGTCAATTTCAATGTTTAAAAACTTTTCTGTTGTTAGATTGATTGTAGTCTGCAACCATCTTTAGTGTGTCTTGCTCCTATAATTTTCCAAATGATTTTCTCCCTTATTTTTTGATTTCTTCAAGTTCATGTTTTCTGTTAAGTGTCAACATTTTGCTTGCATAGAGGACTATTGGTTTTGTGACTCTTTTGTAGTGCCAAATTTTGGTCTGTCTTGACATGGAATTTTTTTTTTTATGTTGTAGAGGTTTTCGACTAACCTTATTATTATTATTATTATTATTAATCTTATCTGCTTTAATTGTTGAGTTCCTAGTTCATCTACTTTTACGAATTACTAATTTTAAACTCCTTCAGTGTTTTTTGGTAAATTATCATTACTTCCGTTGGTAACTTATTCCAATCCTTTACACCCTTATCTACAAAAAAAATTTCCCACTCCCTTTTGCATAAAATTGAGTGTCATCTTGTGCCCAATGTCATGCATTACTCCTAATTCTTCAAGCAATATCTTTACAAGCCCCATCACCAACATATCCCTTCTAAGCACAAAACATCAATCTTCACTCAGCTGCGATTCACAATTTACTGACCTATATTTCTATTTGGGAAATGTAAAGTTCTATTTCTGCTCTGGTTCGATTTTAAAAAAAATTTATTTATCAATTTTGTTTCATGGATACCTGCTGAGGAAAGACCTCTGGGATGTGAAACATGTTGAAAGCTATCCACTGGTTACTAATTTTGATTAATTAAAAGTCACTTACTCAACATAGACAATTACTAATTAAATAAAGCTTCTTTAAGCCGCGGTCGCCACGTTTAGGTACTAATGTTCGTCGGGTTTATTAAATGATAAGTTCACACACTTTAGAATGAACATCTACACAAAAACATTATTCAAGTTCATAAACTTATGCATTCACAACGACTGAAAGTAAAACCACCAAATTAATATTTAAACAAGGAATCAGACTCCTTTTCCGAAAATTGCAGACTCATGGGATAAGAGAAATTAAACTACAAAAACTCCACACTCTCCACAGTACTCTTGACATGTTCACAGTCACTTGAAATCACCGCACTCCATTCAAAACAGTGAATATAACACATTACTAGTTTCCATGATCCACATCACCGAATTTTTTGTTTTAAACCTAATATAATGTGTTTTTTCAAAATTGAATTTTAATGAATTAGCCTTAAACCAATTTGCTACTTCACTAAATACTTCACATACATTAAATTCTAGATTGCTGTTTGGTGTTTTTCTCACAGTCAGGTTAGTGTTATCTGCAAATAAAACACTCTTAACTTTGTCAGATTAGTTTCCAGAAAGGTCGATGTAGAACAAGAAGAGGAGGGGTCCTAGGACAGAACCTTGTGGAATTCCATGTTTTATTTTTTCCCAGTCCGATGAAGCATCTTTACTTATTTTAGGATCAAAAATGGAAACTTTTTGCATTCGACTTTCCATGTATGATTTAAACCATTTACATGCGGTTCCATAAATACCATAGTATTCCATTTTGTTCAAAAGTAATTCATGATTTACACAGTCAAATGCTTTTGTAAGATCACAAAATATTCCTACAGGGCTCATTTTATTATTCAGTTCCTCAAACGTGTTATTTAAAAATGAATATATAGCCATTTCTATAGATGATCCTTTTTGGAACCCAAATTGTGATTTACTGAGGATATTATTTTGTTTAACATGTTTTACTACTCTCCAGTACATGACTTTTTCAAAAATCTTTGAGAATCCTGAAAGTAATGAAATGGGACGATAGTTATCTCCACATGTTGCTTCTCCTTTTTTAAACAACGGTTTTACAACTGCATATTTTAGTCTATTTGGAAACACGCCTTGCGTTAAGGATTCATTACAAAAGTGGGCAAGTACACGACTGATACAATCTGAACATCTTTTCAGTAATTTGTTTGAAATATTGTCATAGCTGGAAGAATTTTTAGGTTTAAATTGTTTCATGTGTTTATTTATTTCTGAGACTGTTACTGGTGGCAATTGCATTTCTACAAATTTATTTGGGAAAGCAGTCTGAAGAAGCCTTAGGGAACTATGTGGGGATTGCTTTTCTATGCCTACTTTCTCTACAACTGAAGTAAAGTGTGTGTTAAATATTTAACAAACTTCCCCCTACTTCACTATGAACAGATCCATTTTGTTCTATTTTCATGTCTTTAGAGTGATTTACAGATTTTCCTGTTACAGTTTTTATTATATTCCATATAGTTTTCATCTTATTACCTGAATTCTCTATTTTATCTGATATATACCTGTTCTTAGCCTTTCTTATTACATTTCTTAGTATTTTAGAATAAAGTTTGTAATGAGCTTGCAGTGTATAGTTATCTGATTCTCTTACTTTTAAGTACAGGTCCCTTTTCGTTTCACGAGATACTCTAATACCCTTTGTTATCCATCTCTTACCCAGTTCATTGTTTGGAGTATTAACAACTTTCCTTTTTTTGAAACTTCCTTCTGTTTTCTCAACTAGAAAATGTAGGAAATAAAAACATATATGTATACTACAGCTTTAATATTTAGTCTAAAATCATCAAAAAAATGTATACCAGCTCAGTTTAGTGGAAAATGTAATGCTTTTTGAAGGTTGAGCTTAATACACGTTTAAAATTTGAACAAGGATTGATTTTTAGTCAAATTATATATTATATTCAAGGAAAACTAATTAAGTCATTACGTATTTATTTAAAAAGCTAAATATTGTTATTATATTTTTTTGGGATCTGCAGACATTTTTCTTGAAACAAAAGGGGAAAGTTTTTCACGTTCATCATTTGTCTGTTCTGTGATGTACTCAATTAATGAATTATTGTGTTTGCAGGTTTCACAAGTGTACAAATCTAGAAATGAAACAGAGAAACTTACTCCCTTGTTACGTGATGAAGGTTCAAGTGCGCCACCAGTAAAACGTATGAAAAGTGATGTGTCGCCAACTACAGCTCAGTTAGCTCAGGTTGAAGGACAAACAAAAACAGAATTTGATGCAAGAACTCCAAAAATTGAACCCGTTGACCTTGATTCTGATCCAGAAGAAGATAATGAACATATTCAGCATAATTCACTGTCTATTCTTGACATTAATTCAGGAGAGAGCAGTCAGTCACATGACATCTCACTTGGTAAGTTTTTGTTTGTCATTTTGCTTCATTGTGAAGTTATTTAAACTTCTATAATGGAATTTAATTTATCTTTGTCACAATTTCTTTCAGTTTTGAGAGGTGTGGTTGGTTTATACTTCTATATGGGGAATATTTGGGATAAGTATAAGCCATATTTTGACATTTAACTATGGACTGGTCCCCCCCCCCCCCCCCAGAATTAAAATTGAACTGTAAACCAAACAAAAATTAACAGAAATCATACCATTGCAGCAAATGTATCGCTCTACAGCTTTTTCTCTTTTTGTGTGTTTTATTCAATACATTAAGCGACCAAGCGAAGAATAGCAATCAGGCGTACCCTGGACAACATCAGAGAATGAATCGAAATTACCTGACGGCTTATCCTTTCACACCAGAAACATTACTACCCAAGCCCTTTTCAGGGCCACAATTAACAATCATCTCTGTTAACATAGAAGGCATGTCACCAGCCAAGGAAGAGCTGCTACAAGACCTATGCAGTCAATATCAGTGCCATATATTATGCCTACAGGAAACACACAGAAGCTATGAAATGCGTAGAACAAAAATAAACGGAATGCATCTCGCTATAGAAAGACCTCATAATCAATACGGAAGTGCAATATTTGTACGTCCAGATGTACAAGTAATGTCCACTGCATTCATGGAACAAACTGACATTGAAATTCTCACTCTAGAAATGACGAACTGTACCATTTCGTCTTTTTATAAACCACCTGGTGCTGTATTCACTGTCAACAAACCACGTAATTTCCATAATAAAGACATACAGATCGTGATTGGTGATTTCAACAGTCATATTCAATGTTTGGGGCTATGACCCTGAAGATGAGAATGGGGCTGCAGTACAAGAATGGGCTGAATTAAATCATCTCTCTCTAATCCATGATGCAAAACTACCTGCATCATTCAACAGTGGTCAGTGGAGGCGTGGTTTCAACCCTGACCTCATATTCAGTAGTAGCAGTATTAGCCACCAGTGCGTTAAATCTGTCTGTTCCCCAATACCCAACTCACAGCATAGACCAATAATGTGTCAAATATATGCCACAGTTAGACCACAGGAAGTACCTTTCCGTAGAAGATACAACTTCAAAAAGGCAAATTGGTCTGAATTCTCAGAACTGTTGGATTCCGAAGTTTTTTCAATAGAACCAACACCAGAATGCTATGACATCTTCACCACGGCTGTAAAGAGATGTTCCAGAATGTATATCCCTCGTGGTTGTCGGACATCTTACATTCCGGGTCTCACATCAGATCAAGCTGCTCTACTTAAAGAATACAGCAATTTATTTACAGAAGATCCTTTTGGTGAAGCAACAGTGGAAGCAGGAAACAAACTCATATCCATTATTAAAGAGACAAAGTGGAATCAGTGGATTAAAACTGTTGAAGACTTAGATTTCGCAAGAGACAGCCATAAAGCATGGAGACTACTGACCCATCTAAACAATAATCCAACTAAGACCAATGTTCATTATAATGTTACTGCCAACCAAATAGCACACCAACTGCTATTAAATGGGAAAGCTAATCACAAGTCCAAAATGCCCAAACTGTTGAAAGAAGGCCGAGAGGAGAATAATGACCTCACAATACCATTCAGCATGGAAGAATTGGATAAGGCTATAAGAAATTGCAAAAATTGAAAATCAGCAGGCCTGGATGACATTAGGACAGAACAAATTAAGCACTTTGGTCTAACAACAAAGAAGTGAATGCGTCAGCTCTTCAACAACTGCATGAGTAAATGTCAAATTCCAAAGTTATGGCGGAAGAGCCGAGTGATCGCCTTGCTTAAACCTGGCAAAGAAGGAAACAGTCCAAAGAATTTTAGACCTGTTACACTTTTATGTTACCTCTACAAACTGCTTGAAAGAATGATATTGAACCGGCTGTTGCCTGTAGTTGATCCTTTGCTTATTCCTGAACAAGCTGGATTCCTGCCCGGGTAAAAGTTGTACAGGACAACTACTAAATATCACGCAGTTTATAGAAGATGGATTTGAAGCTCGTAAGGTAACAGGGGTGGTATTTGTTGATTTGTCAGCAGCATATGACACCGTCAACTATCAGCTACTACTAGTCAAGTTCTACAATCTAACCAGGAATTTCAGTCTTAGTAAGTTCATTGCCACTCTTCTGCAGAACCGCAGATTCTTTGTTGACTTCCAAGGACAGCGTAGCCATTGGAGGTCACAGAAGAATGGTCTACCCCAAGGAAGTATGCTAGCGCCATTATTGTTTAACATATATACCAATGATCAGCCTATACCACCCAAATGCAGGAGTTTCGTATATGCTGATGATCTTGCTCTGGTCTCACAGAGCAAAGACTTTGAATCAGTGAAGAGCATCCTTACCAACGCTCTGGAAGATTTGTCAAGGTATTATAGCACAAACCAGCTTAAATCAAATCCTACGAAGACACAAGTATGTGCTTTTCATTTAAGGAATAAAGAAGCAACTGGTCGGGGGTCAAACTTGAACACTGTGACACTCCAAAATATCTAGGAGTGACCCTTGACAGATCACTTACATTCAGGTAACATTGCACGAACTCCAAGCTGAAAGTTTCCAGTAGGAACAATCTCATAAGAAAACTGGCTGGATCGCAGTGGGGCAGCCAACCTGAAACAATTCGAACTTCTGCCTTAGCACTATGTTATTCGGCTGCAGAGTATGCCTGTCCTCTATGGCACAGTTCAACCCATGCCAAACAAGTTGACATTGCACTTAATGACACGTGCAGAATCATAACAGGCTGCTTATAATCAACTCCAGTTGAATGGCTCCACCGTCTGGCAGGAATAGCACCATCTTCTGTTCGAAGGGAAATAGCAGTGAACAAGGAAAGGAGGAAAGTGAACCATGAAAAATCTCATCCACTATATGGGTATATTCCTTTTAGGCAAAGACTGAAATCCAGAAAAAGTTTCCTAAGAATATCTCAAGAACTTACAACGACAACTGAAGAAGCCAGGTTACAAATATGGGAGGCTAAGGCTCCCCTTCTGCATGGCTGGGGAAGAGTGTCTGAATCTTTGCCACCTGGTTATGACAAGGGATGGTTGACGTGGAAGTCTTTGAATAGGCTGAGATCAAGAGTGGGCAGATTCAAAGTGAACTTTGCAAGATGGGGCTATGCTGAAATCAATGATATCAAGTGCGACTGCGGTGAAGATCAGACTATCGAGCACATGCTCCAGTGTCGACTGTGCCCAGCATCCTGTTCAGCAGCTGAACTGTATGAAGCCTCAGAAAATGCACTGGAAGTGACCAAGTACTGGTCCAGTATAATTTGATGATTGTGATTGGGTAACTGTATGTTTCTGATATGAAATAATAATAATAATAATAATAATAATAATAATAATAATACATTGATTGTTCTCTTTATACTTAAGAATTTTCACTTCAACAATAAAGTTGTCTGAACCATATTCAACATGTCCATAAACTCTTAACTGCTTGTAACTGGAAGTTTTTAATAATGTACTGTAGTAAGTTGTTAGATTTGCTCAGATATTATTATTGATATTCTATATGGTAGAGTCGGATGATAGTTACTTCACACTAAAAAGAAAACTATGAAACTTTAATTGAAAACTAGAATTAGCCAGCTGCTTCACGTGCATGTGCTTTGGCGTGTGTAAAAATTCTTTACCGATTTGATTCTGTTACAAAATATTAACGTTGAGAGGCATGAATTTTAAATGTCTTTAAAAACTTTCCTTTGTTTTAGCTATTGCCATAGGTTCTGTTTCTGTCTGAGAGTTTTGATTCATTCATATTTTAATGTTATACAATTTATGAAATAGTAGAAAAACTAGCTGAATAATTAACTGTACTACTTTGTAGAGATTATTATTGTGAGAAGAAGGGGGAAAAAAAAAATGTTGAGAATGTGTTTTATTTTTGTAATATAAGTAGTTGTAACAATGTTTAAGAGAAATAAAATTTTACCTTTACCTTACTTAATAGGTTGGTCACTGTAATGCCTCTGTGTGCCATTTTTAAATGCTGATACGGAGAACTGAACAATTTATTATTATTATTAATAATCTACTCTATAATTTCGTAAGGTCATCCACTCACCTCAATAGTTATTGGCTGAAAAATGGTGATGTCATGGACCAGCCTTCGCTCTTAAAACAGCGACCAGAGATAACATTACAAGAAATTAGAGGTTATGTCCACAATTTAATACCTAAGCACCAAATTAAGTTTGATTATGATAGCATTTCATAGTTAAAAAAAAAAAAAAAAACATACCGATAACCTTTACTGTTATAAAAACATGGAACTACTTTCCAGGAAGTTGTTGACTTTATAATCAAAGTTTATACACGTGATAGCTATTAAATGAGTGCTAAGCTTAATTTTTATATAGATTTAAAGGATGAGAAACACATTAATTAACTTGATTTTTGCCTTTAGCTACAGCATTTAGTATTTAAAACACGTGAATAAAATATTTTCTTCCCCTACTTATTTAAAGAAAAGACAACACTTTTAACAACGATATTCCTGTTGTTAATGAAAAGCAGAAATTGTAGAATATGTAGTGTTTAATACATAAGCAACTGAAAACGTGGGACTACATTTCAGTAATATGTTGACTTGAAGAAACTTGAATTACTATGAAATGAGCAAGCATTCAACTTAGATTTTAATACACATTTAAATCATTGAGGATATGACTACTTATACACGATGTGAAACTCTTTAATTCAGTTAATTTTTTAGCTTCTTAGCTACAGCATTTAGTATTAACAACAAGTAAAGATAATATTTTCTTCATTTTCTTATTTGAAGAAAATACAGGACATACTTTATTTAACCAATTTAAAACATAAAAAACAGCTTTTCATTTATTTACCGTAATTTGGGGAAATATTGACACCAGAAGGTGTCCTTTAGTTTTCTGAAAGGGCCATTTTATGTCCAAAAAATGATGATGTTTATTAAATCAATGAACGAATTGTGGACATTCTTGAAAAGCATTACCTACTTCAGTTCAGACACTATCGAAGATCCAAAGATCCAAAGAACCAAACACAGAAATTAATCTCATAGAGTTTTTTTAATAATCTAAGACCTTCAGGAATGGCCACTACATCAACTGAGACTAAAACTTTGGGCATTTGTCATGCTACTGCGGAATCTTAACACAAAACGAGGCCTGTGCAGTGTGCAATGGCACTTGCTTGATTGTCAAAGACTTGAAACCAAATTTGATTTTTGCTAAAGTTCTTACTGGATCTGCAAAAGGAAATTCAGTATTCATTCCGTGTATTAATCTTGCTCCAAGCAATTCTGACCTCCCATTCATTCTGAAACGAAGCTAGTTTCCTGTCATGCTTGCCTTTGCTATGACTATAAACAATTCACAAGGTCAAACATTCGACAAGGCTGGAATTTACCTTTTTGAGCCTGTTTCCAGTCATGGATAACTTTATGTGGGTTTTTCCAGAGTGCAACGGTCAGGTGATGTTAAAGTACAAATCAACAATAACGATCGCCACGGTAAACTACTAAAAAATTGTAACAGTTTTTACAAAGAATATTGTCTACAGGGAGGTACTGGAGCATCAATAAGTGACTAATCGAGCTACCTCTGTACCAAATAAATGACACTAAATTTTCAAAGGACAATAAATTTCTGCAAGGTTGGTAATCCATAATCTATTGTAGTTAACTAAACCACCGGTGTAGTAACGGGGTTAAGTAACATGGGTTAAATAACATGTTATCGTGTAGTAGCACACTGGAAACGCATCATATAGTTAGGCCGCATCTGTCGGCACAAATCTGTCTTTACACATCTAACACCATTCATATTAAAAAGAAATTTTTCAAATTTAGCAAAGTGAACTTTTGGAGTCAAATAAAACTGTATTTCAGCCAGTTCCAGTCAAGAGACATCGATGTTTGAAACAATTATACGAAAAGCGTGATATTCTTTGTCCATGTTTAATACGTCTGTTATTATACTTCTGAGTTCTTCACGCAAAATACATTTTATTCATTCTAATGGTGAAGCACAGGTCAGGTTCGTATTTAGCCATGTCAGGTGAACCTATCATAATCTTTGACCCTAAAAACTAGAACTATTCTAGACCCATGACGATATGCAAAAAACGGTCACGGGTTTACACTAGTAATAATAATAATTTCATTGCAATGGAACTAATAGTAAAAGGCATTTTAGACAGATTTTAGGGGTAACCTCGAAAAAAATAATGTAGAGCTGAAATTTGGTACAGACGTTCCTTACTACCTAAGAAACAAGTGCTGAAAAGTCTCAATCTCTGGGGTGTTTGCATCATAGTATTTTTCAGGTCAAAAGGGCTTAAATAGGGATTGAGTGCCAAATCGGTATAAACTTGTTCTAACATTTAAATTATCGGACTTAAAATAAGATCCTATCTTATTTTCAGTGCCTCACGGCAGTTTCTTTGTTTCCTTTATCCAAATATCGGACATTTTATTGCACCCTAGGTAATTAGGATAGGCTAACCACTGCATAAAACTGTAATATCGTCACTATTAATATTTACAAGTAAAAGTATAGGCACATTTTTTCATGAAGGCAGTATGAAATGTAGCATTTTTTTTCTCCAATTTCTCTGCATTGTGGAAAAAACTGTCAAAGTTATCAGGTCAGGCAGGACCTATGATCAAAGTTGTAGTACACAAGTTCAGCATTAAAATGGTATATTGTTCATCCCTCTGTAACATATGGTTCTTGAGATACACGTTGAAACAAGCACACATGAACATGTGAGTCAGCGCTGGGCCGACAGCTCCATGCGCCGTTCCCCAGGCTTTATGGGTATGAACCAGAAAATTAGCACAGACATTATTTACTACCTAAGAAACGTGTTTTGAAAACTCCCCATCTTTGAGGTGTCCTCTTCATAGTTTTATCAGGGCAAAAGTTTTTAACTGGGGCTTAAATGCCATAATCAGTATAAACATCTTGTAGCTCTTAAAATATCAGCTTTAGTATCATTTAATTGCATTATAAGTAATTGGGAAGGCTAATTATTGAATGATGGCATAGTTTTGGGTGTAATTATAATAATAATAATAAAAAAAACCTCACATTCGATCGTGAAACAGGTACAAAACATGACTTATTTTGTAACATAGTCATATTTACTAAAAAATATCAAATTTATCAAGAATTATTATCAAAATTGCAGAACGCAGTTTCAGCATTAAAATGGTATATTCATCATGTTTATGTGACATACGGTTGGTGAGATATGCATCGAAACTTTCGAAACAATGCGCAGAGCTCAGCACTTACCCTTCCTCTTCTATCGACGTCATTCTAATCTCTTCAAACAGTGCTTTGAGATTTTGTGCTCTTGGAATTTTATATAAACTGACAGGAAGAAACCTTGAAAATGATGAAACAATCTGAAAAATTATAAATTATAGAAATTTTTATTAAAATCTATGAATTAAATTTAAAGTTCAGCTTTACCATCGTGCTCATCATCTGTACTGTTGTAGGTGACTTTATCGCTTGCAGATTCTCAGCAATGTCCACGCATTGGTGAACACTCCAGCCCGCAATGCACACATTCACACCTATTTCCGCAGATATTGTTACAATTGCAGGACATCAAATTAAGGAGATGATCCGGAGCAGATAAAAGTCCATTCTGAATTTTCCAGCCCCAATCTTCAGGACCTAAAGAATTTCCTAGCCATTCTTAAATCTGTAAGTATATTCGTAGAGAATGTTGTTTACATGCTGCATATGTTGGTGGAAGGGACACAAGCTGGAAGGATGCAGTGACTGGTTGGGTTGCGAAGTTCTGACTGTGTTTTATTACCAGAAGTTTGTCCAGATTTTTTCACTGATATTTAAAATAGTCATAGAGTGCAACGGCAAATGATATGCGCATTGTTTTGAAAGTTTTGATGCATATCTCACCAACCATTTGTCACAAAAACATTATGAATATACCATGTCAATGCTGAAACTGTCTTTTGGAACTTTGCTGATAGGACTTGATAAATTTGATAGTTTTTAGCAAATCTGACTTTGTTACAAACTAAGACATGTTTTATATCTGTTTCACAATCAAATGTCAGGTTTCTTTTTTATTTCTGTACAATAATTACTCCCAAAACTACACCATCATTCAATAATTAGCCTTCCCAATTACTTATAGTGCAATTAAATGATACTAAAGCTGATATTTTAATAGCTACAAGACATTAATACTGATTATGGCATTTAAGTCCCAAATAAAAACTTTTGCCCTGATACAACTACGAAGAGGACATCTCAGAGATGGGGACTTTTGAATACATGTTTCTTAGGCAGTAATTTTAAGTTTAAATTTCTTAAGCATTTTTGTACATTATTCATCAATTTCACTTGGTAATTTCTTCCAATCCCTGACACTCTAACCAACAAAAGGAATATTTCCTGCTCCCTTGTGCATGAAATTGAGCTCCAGCTTGTGGTTATGGTCATGATTCCCCTTACATGCACTGTTCCTGATTCTTTTTACCAATATCCCTCCAAGCTCCATTACCAAAATATTGCCAGCTTCTCTTCATCCTTCTACCTTCCTCCAGTGATTCCCAAACCTAATTTAACTTTCTGAAATAGATTTTTTTTTCCTTTTGCTGTTAGGATATTGGTTTTATTTTGACGATATGATAAAATGATTAGTTATTTCTGCTATAAATTTTATGTGGATTATATTGCGCAGTATCACACGTTAAGAATTATTTTTAATTTCCTTTGCTTTCAAATCCAATTACTAAAGCCATTATTTGAGCCACATTTAAGTAATTCCAGGATGTCATGATTTGATCACGGTACAGTGTCTGTTTTAGTGCACATTGGACTTAAGTTATGATTTTCAAATGGTAATATTATCGGAGATTGTGATTTGGTTTAAATACAGCTAGGTCTATGATGACATTTGACAAGCTTTGTTGAAACATAAGAGACGATGTGGATTTAGCTTTAAAATTAATGTGATTTAGCATCAAGATATGAATTATTTTAAATTTGCTTTGCTTTCAATAAAGCCGTATTATTGATGTTATTATTTCAGTCGCATATAAGTACCTCCAGCAGGCTAAGTTTCGATGGCGAAACAGTGACAGAAGCCAAGTTTGTTTTTAGGTTGAAACGCAGCTTGGACACACTATGTTACAGCATAAGGTGTTAGAATGCCTATATAATTTTTAGTTTCATTGGTTACATGTTGCTATCGTCATTAATTCAATAGCGTTGTATGGAGATAAACATTAGAAAATCAGGGTTATGAAGTTATTTTATAGAAAGAATAGTTTATTTTACTGCCTGTGGTTTGAACAGCAGCCAAAATTTGTACACATGTACCCTGGGTGATATTGTTTAAGAATATTTGCACATGAGAACCACCAAATGTATATTAATCGAGTAAAGTCCATAGAAATATGGGCAGTTCTTTAGAAATTATTATGGAAAAACTGTGTATCGTTACATGTTACTCAGACCTCTTTCATTGATAGAGAGATAGAGAGAGAGAGAGAGAGAGAGAATAAAAAACAACAATTGAATTTCATATCCATAATATTATATAAGGAAGAAGTATTGGTATATTGTCATCTGTTGTACAGCGGGAAGACATATTATACCATAGACAAACTGTTTAACTGTCTACCAGAGACAATACATGTCAATCACATTAGTAATCTAACGCATGAAGCATCACAACTGATCTGTTACGATGTAAGAAAATGCTTATTACATTTGATTCATGCATTCTGTTTATTTTAGAGTACTGCCGTACAGAATATTGAATAACAAAAGTAAAATGTAATCCTAAGTTTCGTCAGATTTTTGCGAAAGGAGTGTGTTTCTGAAATTGCATACTGATCCATGGCCCACAATGTCCCTTATATAAAGGTTTTTAATTGCTTGCTCCTTCCCACGGTACATATAAGTCGTTAGCTATTTCCGTAGATTTTGACTCGCACCATTAGTTCTAAAAAATTTAAAACCCCGTCCGTTTTTGCGCTGCTCCCCTTCAAATAAAGAGAAACTTGCAGCTTGCTTACAGATTTTTAATGGTATAGATAAAAGTTTTAAGGATAATCAATTTAACTTGTTTGGTAAGAGTCAAGAAAATTTTAATGAAATAGAAATGCAAAAAAATTCACGTGGCGCAAAACACGAATTGGAGCACATGGCATCATCTCTCAGCATGCACTAGTTTTGCTCCATGTGTCAAGAGTCTGTTTACAATATATGTATCATATATTTAAGGATTTAAGTCAGTCCATTACACAATTATGGTTCCGAACCCATAAAACAAATAATATTTACAATTGAAGCTGGATTTATCTAAGCAAACAGCTCTCATTTGCCCAAAACTATAAAACAATGGTGGTCAAGTTTTTCCCATAAGCCAGTGATTTTTGATTAGCAGAATTCTGTAACATCATATCTTTCCTCAAAGTATATGTAGTCAAAAATTGAAAATGTAATTTTGCGCTGAAAAGTGCACATATTGTCATGTAATTAAGAAAGTTTGTATAAGAATCAAATCTTTCTCAATGTTGTTTTTAAACATTAGGCTGAATAGCAATGGGAGCAGTACCATCTGTAGCGATGAATCATTGCTTGGGGATCACAAATTCAAACATCAACTGTAACTGTGGATGTGTGTTTCCCTGATACCTGCAAGATTCATATTTTAATCGGTCACAAAACTTCTTGTATTTACCCTGCAAGAGATCATGGTGGGAGGGTGAATCACAGAAATTAAAGTCACTGTTGTAAGTCAATTGGTATAAGCACATAATTAGTGAAGTTAAAACTGGTACCAGGTTGCATATCAGATGGTTGAACGTTAAATCAGACCTTGAAACTTAAAGAAGATTGCAGATTATTTTTCGAACAAATATACATCAGGCATAAAGGCATTCACTCTTGCAATGTAAATCTAAATTACAACCCCATTCGAGTGAGCTTGAAAAAACTGTTCGTCACATTGAGAAATTTTCTAGGTTGCATTTGGTCAATAAAAGTACATATCACCAGACATACTAAAATATTACAAGTCTGAGGCTACATGTTTGAAAAATTCTCATTTTGGTGATGAGTGTCGCAGCTTGTGCCTGGTTAATATCTGGGATCAATGAGGAAAAATGGCAGGTTTAAATACCTTAGCAACTGAAAAAGTGCCTTATAAATAATCTGATTCTTCTGAAACTCTGCTTTCTTATAGAATGGATTATTTTAAATACTTTCGTCTATGACAATTTTCCTTGTAATGCTACTTTTTTAGGCATTACTAATTTCTGAAAGTCAGGGGTTGACTATTTGAATGAGCTTCAAAGATTTGTAGTCCCTTATAAAGCTAGAGATTTGTTTTAATTTTATGTTTAATTTGATGTATGTTTCAAGTCTGTGGCCATCTTTGTTCAGAAGCAATCATTGATTTTTCTACTGTTGCATTTTAACTTTTAACTTTTCCTCCAGGTATTTCAGAAAATCTTATCTTCCTTATTTAATTTTAGTTTTCCATGGAGATGGCACTAATCTTCTTGGAATTTCATGCTCTATTTAATTATCTCACTTTTGACAGATTTATTTATTTTTACAGCTTTATCAATACTTGTTTCAGGATGTAGCCTCTTTAAGCCAGATGAGCTATATTTTACAATTTAATGCTACATAATTTTGTTTTAGTTCCTTCCAGGCTGATCGATCTTGAGTAACTCTCTTCCAGTTCACGCCTGTTACTCGTTTTATATCTCTATCCCAACGATCCAGAGGTTTCTCTTGCTCTTTTCAGGTTCCTTGGTGTCCAATCCAGAACTGTCATAGTCCATCTGTCATCTCTTTTTCAAACAATATACTAGCCCATTTCCATTTTTAGGTCGCGACTCTTTCTAAGATGTCTGTCACTTTTGTTATTGAACGAATGCAAATGGCCCTTTTCCTATCTCTTCTTGTAAACCCTAGCATTGCTCTTTCCATACTTCGGTCAGAGTTTAGTGCAAGCTGTTATGCACAAACCCCATAGCAAGTATTTCATTAACAAGTAGAAATGTTTGTGAAATTTTCTGCTTAATTTTGTGGTTCAATTTTTTAGGTCCAATTTTTACTCAGTCTTTCAATATCAAGTTTATGCTTATAAAATTCATTTGCAATGTTAGAGGTTTCACTTCTTCTCCTCCTTAGCTCTCTGATAAGCTATTAATATATTACATGTCCTTTAAAAATTTGACTTGTTTAGAGAAGTTTTCAAGCCAAAATGTGGCTAATTTCCCTTTCTCCTCACGTTCCTCTTAAATAAGATTTGGTGAAATTTTGCCAAACCTGCCCCCTATTTTGAGCCCACATAATTGATGGATACCCCTTAAGTCTTGGCATGTAATCACACAAGACAACAGATCTGAAAAGTATTGTAAAATTGTGTCACAATATAATTTCTCTTGTAATGCCATTGAATGAAGTCTCCTGGTATCTGTAGTCAGATGAACCAAAGCAAGATATCCTTGGATCTGACTTTTGGTTGTGAGAAACCCCTTTCATTCAAACTCCATTCATGCTACAGTCTCCAAAATTCTCAAAGTTCATTTGAAAAATAGAAACGTTTGACATAAAAATGAAATTGTAAACTTAAGATTTCCTATCCAAAATTCCTATCCTCTGATACCAGTGCAAAAATTCCATTTTGTCACATAGTATGAAATATCTTAAAAACATTGTTTTAAAAATATTTGGACTACTTATTCTACCATTACAACACAGATGAGTATGGTTGTAAACATGTTGAAATGTCTAATAGATTTGTAAAAAAATTGTTAAAAATGGAAATAAGAAACTGTGTTCATCTGTTTATAAAATGTCAAAATTATTACGTGCTTATAAAGGATCGGTTTTGTCTCATATTCGTGAGTGTTCATTAAAAAACACTATTTCTTAGCATCCGACGATTGCATTCTTATTTTATGGGAGTTCTTGACTTTTCTAAGGGGGAGGGTGGTCTATTAATTACATATTGTGTTTTTCTTAAATTTGGACCCCCTCCTCCTACTTGGTGAGATTTGGGGCCCCTCTGCCTCTAGTATGAAACTAACCTCGTAATTCTGAAAACCTTCTTCTTTTTTTCCGTTTTGGCCTCTATGGGCCACGTGGTTCTTAAATCTGATGAGCTTTCTTTTTGGCCCAATATTCTTTCATCTTTTGTAGGTTGTCCCTTTCCAACCATGTTCAAGAACTCTGATGCATACAGTATTGATGGTCGAACTACAGTATTATAGTGCCTGAGTTTGAGGTTATGGGAGAGGGATTTAGATCCATACATGTTCTTAAAATGTGGTATGTTCTCTTCAGTCTCGCACATCTGCTATTCATGGCTATGTCGTCTTTGACGTATGGAGTTATCCATTCTCCAAGATATTTGAAGACATTAGTCCTTTGTATCATTACATTCCCTGGTGTGATTAAGTTTGGTGCATTTCTGATGCTAGTGTTGAACTCAGTTTTGTTTATGAAAATCTTTAACTATGCCGTGGGAGGATAGTTGGTGAATAGCTTCCTCCACACTAGACGCTAGGAATCATCTGCGAAGGCCAAGCAGTTGACTAATAGTTTGTCCTTTCTGTAACTGATTCTCAACCCAGAGCCATCTGTTCGTGTGTCCGTCTATTCACAAATGACTTTTTCCAATAGATAGTTAAAGAGGATTGGTGACAAGCTGTCCCCTTGTGTAACACCTGTTCTAATTTCGAAGGATTTCCCTTCTGAATTTGACTTTGGATGTAGTGTTAGTTAGGGTCGCTTTCACAAGATTCAAAGTTTTGCTGTCAAGACCAGTTCAGTGAGTGTTTGGAAGAGGGCTTTCCTATCCATGGAGCCATAGGCTTTCTGAAAGTCAGCAAAGGTTGCTGCAAAGGGTAAGCCATTGAGGTTCTTTTAGGTGAGAATCGTTTTGAGATTTATGATCTGTCCAGCACATGATCTTGTCTTTTGGAACCCAACATGGTTTTCTCCTATACAAGAATCTAATTGAGCCTCTACTGTGGTAAGTAATGCCTTAGAAAGGATCTTGTATGACACAGATAGAAGGGAGACCCCTCTAAAGTTGTTTTGATCTGATTTATCTCCCTTCTTGTGAAGTGGGCAGCAGTCCAATCAGTTAGTAGTGTTCCTGTCACCCAGATGTCAGATATGATCTTATGTATACTTCGGATTGACTCATCATCTGCATGTTTCCAAAATTCTGCAAAGATCCCATCTTTGTAAAATCACAATGCGATCTATACTAACCATGGTTGAATATAAGACAAGCAATATAAGAAAACTGATAAGAAAACTACACGAAGATTAAAAAACTATAAAAATATTTGAAAAAAAAAATGTAAACCATGTTCCAATAAAATATTCACAGGTGGGAATGTGTGTAATGTATTCTTTACTAAACATCATTTATAATCCAAAATGTACTGAAATAGGACACACAATATCTGCCTTCTCATAATACTTATCTACGATATTGAATGTTCTCCAAGGATACAACCAATCTACACAAGATAGTTGCTCCTCCAACAAAAACTGTTATGATTCATTATCATCCTCACATCACAAAAGCATCCATCCTTTCAATACAAAATGAGTAGTGTCAGCTTCAGTCTCCCCAAAAAATTGCAGTGAAAAGTGTTTCCTTTTCATTATACTTGTAGCATTTTGTAAAGTTAGCTATGCACTCCGCTGGCACAGCTTGAAGATGTCACCCAGTCTTATTCTGTTGATGCATTAAAATGTTTTATTTTATTGTGTCATACCACAGGTGTTCCAGTTTTTCACTGAATATGCTATCACAGGTTGATGTAGGTGCATTTTTTGTATATTATTTTATACTAGATCTCCCATGTGAAAATTTTGGGAATACAATGAATAGTAAGTTTGGGGGTTTGTTATAGGATGAAGGAAGAACCACCTCATTTGTTTCAATTGTTTATTTATTTAGTGTAATAGGTACTTAACAAAAGTTGATGCCAGTGAAGCAGTTTATTAATATCTCTGTGTTATGCGCTGTTGCTATCTAAAGGCTAGGCGTGTGAACTGTCTCACACGCACGACTTTCAGTTACTACTTTTTCCCTTTAAAGGTCTAATTCCATTCTTAAGAAAATATGTGACCACAGCAGAGACCTTGATCTTTAATATGTTAGCTCACTTATCTATTTCGGTTGGATATCAAGGAAGATAAATAGCTCATGATAAAAAAAAAAAAAAAAAAAAACACACACATTCTGGAAATAATGATAATTTTGCCCTTTAAGGATCAATTTTAAAAAAATCTTTTTAAAACATGTGATGTGACCACAGCGGAGACCTTAATCTTTAGAATGATACCTCATTTATCGATTTAAGTTAGATATTAAGGGAGATAAATATCTCGTAAAAAAAAGGCCATGTTATGGAAATAATGATAATTTTGCACTCTAAGGGTCAATTCTGAAAATTTCCTTTCATAAAATATGATGTGACCACGGTGGATATCTTAATCTTTAGAATGATACATCATTTATCTATATTGGTTAGATATCAAGAGAGATAAATCACCCCTAACACAAAAATGCGTTGTTGAAATATTGATACTTTTGCCCTTTAAAGGTCGAATTAGGAAAAATTCCTTTCTTAAAATATGATTTGACCAAAGTGAAAACTTTAATCTCTAAAATAATAGCTCATTTTTCAATTTTGATTAGTTATCAAGGGAGGAAAATAACTCATAACAAAAGAAAGCTATTGAAATGATAATAATTTTGCCCTTTAAGGGTCTAATTTTGAAAAATTCTTTTCTGAAATTATGATTTGACCATGGCAGAGACCTTAATCTTTAAAATGATACCTCATTTTTCTGTATTGGTTGGATATTAAGGGAGATAAATGGCTCATGACACAAAAATGTGTTGCCCTTTAAGGGAATAATTCCGAAAAATTCCAGTCTTAAATATGATGTAACCAAATTGGAGATCTTAATCTTTAAAATGGTACTTCATTTATTGATTTCAGTTAGGAATGCAGGGAAATAAATGGTTTGAGGTACAAAAAACAGCATTTTAGAGGTATTACAATTTTTGCCCTTTAAGGATTAAATCCCGAAAAATTCCTTTCTTAAAATATGATTCATACATTTTGGTTAGTTATCAAGGAAGATATTGGCTTGTGACAAGAAAACCTTATAGAAATAATATATATTATGATTATATTGTTGTTATTATTAGTCATTGCAGTCAATGTTTTCAGGTTATTATTATTGTAGTAGTTATCTGAATGTCGTGCAGTCTTTGCTGTTATGCATTGGAGCTTAATATTGTGATATTTATATATCTCTTTGCTTGCTCTGATAATTAAATGGATATGGTATACATGAAAATGGTAACCCAGTCTTTGTGGATGAAGCAAAATAAATGAAGTTCTGCAAATGGCATGCATTGGAACTTATTTGTAGATTTATACCCTCATTATACCAAGAAGAAGATGGACAGATCAACTGAAGGAGGACGTAGAGAAGAGGCTGGAATTGGGAGTACATCACAGACAGAGAAACCTTTCTGGACAGGAAAAGGTGGGAAACAATCGTCTATAACAACCAAGGCTCGTAAACCACGCCCGGGAAACTGGAGATGGTCCCCAACGATAATGATGATGATACCCTCATTATCTTATGTTCTTTTAAATGTAGTGAGAAACACAATCAACTTCAAATACTGATCCAACGGTTGCATCTCATCATTCCTTCATAAAAAAAATCTCATTTCCTTGATGATCCACTTCTACATCTGTGCGTTTTACTTCTGTAGACTCAGAAATTGCATCTATACTAACTTCAAGATTTCTCTCCCCAATTAGGTGTATTTGAATAAGTGAAATATACATCCAGGAAAGAAGACTAATTTCTTCAGAACTACATCACTCAATACCCATTTGAAAATTTTTTCAGTAAAGCAATCAAGCCAAACTTGTATGAATGTAGGAAAATGTAAACATGCTGGCTTTGTAGAAATACTAGCTGAGATACCCACGACTTCTTACGTGTGGATTAAGAATTTTGTTGCCAGAATTGAATATAACACTGAGTCGACATTACATGACAGGAAAGCATAACTATATCATTCTACCGTCAAACCTGTCTCATGAAGAGAATCAATTTCCAATATATTTAAAAACAGAAAAATAAATGAAGTTTCGGTGATGGGGAGGGGGGGATTTAACTAAGGATAGATTTATTTCAGCTTGGTCCTCACTCTGCTAGGCCAGTTTATGCCCACAAGGCATTTCAAAAAGAAGGCAAAATAAACTGGTGCCAGAAACATTTAAGCAGACACAAAGTAATAGTACAGAGAAAATCGACATCTATACTAAATGATACATTTTGTCTCTAAACGAAATTTACTAACAAATCATACACTAAAGTAATGCGCGAGAAGCACAGCTTCAGGAACCAACGTAAAATTACTGAAAACACATGCATCCTTCTCTCCATCACAATTCAATAAGTTCTCAACATTTTGTGACTACAATTGTTATTCATACTGAAAAAAATTTCCTATGCCCTTTCTACTGATACAAAGTATTTCCTTGTCAAATTCTATCAATATCGGTATAGTAGAACTCCAATTATCCGAACTCCGACTATCCGAATCGCTGATTATCCGAATTGCTTAAGACAGTTGCATTAAAACGAGCGTGGAACATGTTGAAAAGCATATTAACTGAAGAAGAGAAAAATGAAAAGGAAGCTCAAGAAAATGAAAGGGAAGAGACAGGAGAAGATGGGGATGATGTGTCACTTGAGGAATTCAGAAACATACTTCTGAAAATTCCTGTATGTTCAGAAGTTAGTGCTGAAGATTTAGGAGAGGGGGTGGTGTATGATTTGTCATACCTTGAATATGAAATCCTAAATGATGATGAACTTATTCAAAGTGCGAGAGGAAGAAGATGACCTTAATGTTGAAGTTGAAGCAGACATGGGACCATCAGCTAGTCAAGCATTTGCCAGCTTGAAATTGCATTGAAGTGGATGGAGCGCCAGCCAGAGTGTGACCACGAGCAACTTCTTACTGTCAAGCGGATGAGTACAGTCAAACAGCTTACTTTGACCGAGATGTTCAGCAAGCAATGACTTTTCTTTACAATACGGTATATACGAACTGTACTAATGTACAAGACTTGTAAGAGAACTTAACCATGTAAAAGTATTGCTTTCTAATTTAATTAATTGAAGACTCTTATTCTTTGAAAATAGTTTTTTCACCCATTTTCAGCATACATACAGTAATTCATTAAACTCACCATTCTTCAGAAAAAATCCAATTATTAAAATTTTTGACTATCCGAATGGGGTCCAGTCCCAATTGATTCGGATAATTGGAGTTCTACTGTATAGACATTTAGTCATCAAAATGTAACAAAAAGATAGACTTACTTCTACATTTATAGTTTTATTAGTGTGGATCACACACACACTGACTGCGAGAGTAACAACCCTGAGGGATAAAATAATGTAACAAAGTGTTCTCCTACAGCATTGCTAGACTACCTACGTTTTGCCTTGCTTGCACCCCTAAATTTGTGGTATCTGCAGTTTAACATGCAATCCGAACAACCGAAAATCCAGGTGTGACTAATACCACCAAAAACATTTTTTTTAAATCTTTGCTTCCTTGGGGATTTGAACTGGAGACCACACTGCACACATCAGAAAGCAATCACTTTAACCACTGAACTATCAGACTGCTACGTGTGCAGGTAGTACATAGACCTGCACATCCTATGCATCTGTCTATCACTGTTCAGCAATTTTTCTATACAACATATAATTGACACTCAGGATGTGATAGTATTAGCACACCTAGGCAATCTCTATTGGCGAATTTTCACCATGATTGGTGACAGCCATTGTTAGGTTCTCCAGTACCAAGTCAGGTAAGTCCATCCAGTAGATACTTATGGCTACTAGTTGTCTGGACATCTCGTGGAAAGACAGAACCTGTGGGAAGGTTGGCTATATAAAATAATCTCACCATCTTTGGAGGCTAACTGCAATCAACTGGTGTGCCAGAAGAGAGCCGATCATTGCGAAAGTTGGAGAAGAACTGGGCACGGTCCTAGAGTTATGAGACCTGATCACAGATCAAAGTCACTTTTGGCAGATTTGTCTTTAGTCCTCCGGACAAGACAACAGCATCAGGAAGACACCGAAATAGACACATCCAAAATTTAATGAAACTGTGTTGCCAAATAGTTCCTAGTTTGGAATAATTGTATAGCGAGTGAAAGATTTGCAAACTTAAAGTCTTCTTGACTGTTCAGTACTTCAGTTATGTTTCTAATGTAAAAATGGCGTTGTTCTCAAATGTTTACCTTTGAAAAAAAAAAAAGTGCTTACTCCAGCATTAATGGAACCCTTTGAGGTTACCCAGAGAGTAATTGATACAGACACACAAATTGTACATATGTACACATAATTGGTCTCATATATGTCTATTCTTCATTTAAAGAAAAAAACTTTGTATCAAATTAATTATTATCTTCTTTTTTCTCATTTTTTTCATTTTTTTACTTGTTTTTGACAAATTCCATACCACAAGGTAGCAAAGAGTTGCTCCTCTACATTAAGCTAAAATGTTTTTGTCTATACTGCCACATCTTGCATATATTCTAAAAAGTGTGAGCAGTTGTACTTTAAGTGACATAAAGTTATTTGCACTCCAAAATATTTGTATGCTATATACAAAGTAACACAATAGTTGACAAAACACTCAAAGTTTTGTGGTCATAATCAATTATACCATAAAACTTGAAATTTATTTGAAAATAAGTGCATGTTGCTAAAACTTTGCACTTTGGAAATTATGGTCATAAAACTAATCTTTCATTAATGTCAAACCAATATTCTGCTTATTGTTACATTCTACTGGAAATGTGACTTCAGGTTCAATAACTTGTGTCAAATGGTTGGGAGTATATGCTCCATTCACATTTATATCACCTGATGTAAGAAAAATTACATCATGCTGCTCGATAGTTTCTACATTGGTTACCACAGAACTTTGGAGTCTTCACATAATTAATACACTCACTGGTTTGCTTGGACAAGTCTTCAATAGATTGTTCAGTGTGGGTTGTTTGATTTTTCAGTGTCACAAGATCTTATGTTAATAAATCTGTTTGTGTATCACAAGATATTTGTTGTTTACATGGAAAAGAAAGGGAAAATACACCCAACACTCACCAAAGTTGAAGGGAGGAGGGCAGCAGCAACACAGCACAACACACAAACAAAGAAAAAACAATATTTTGGGTGAAAATCCCATTTTTCAAGTTAACAGAGAGGTGGCTGGTCTTGCGCAAGACTTGCGTAGGATGCAGCCATTCGTAGAACGCAACAGGCCGTCGGAGGTGGTGGGGCAGCAACGATAATATAACCGCAAGTATACGAAAGATTAAAATGATCAAAAAAATATATTAGTTATTAAAAATATATATAAAGAAAAAATATAATTAAAAAAAATAATTATGAAACTATTGAACTATTGTACTAGCCAGTGGTGAGTGTATAGGGTGAGGATGGAAGATGTTAACGGAAATTAAGGCCTGGGGGATGTCTGGTTTGAAGGATGTGTTAATATGCCAATTCCCACCTGCGGAGTTCAGATTGGGAGGTAGTGTCTGGAAGTACTCTAATGGCTCTTACTGTGAAGTAGTTATTAAGGTCACGGGTGTTGTGAGTACTGGCATGGTGAGCAACGGGGAGGTCCAGGTTTTGGGAGTAAACTGTCTGTCTGTGACCATTCATTCTCATGGATAATGAGTTTGAGGTCAGGCCAATGTAGGAACTTGGACAGTGGAGGGTCAGGGACAGTCCTCCACACCGACACAAACAACCTAAAGCCAATCAGAACCCTGTTTTTCTCACCCAGTTTTTCCTTGGCCTGGAATCCCTAAACAAAATTCTTCGTCTGGGCTATGACTTTCTTAGATCCTTTCCTGAAATGCGCCGCATTCTTCCAACTATCCTTCCCACCACACCCCGAGTCACCTTCAGCAGACCGCCTAATCTAACAAACATTCTTGTGCATAAATATCAAGCCTCCGATGCTCCTAAACCACCGTTTGGATCCTTCCCTTGTAAGAGACCCCGTTGCAAAACTTGCGGTATGCATCCACCTACCACTACCTATAGCAATCCTACAACTGGTGAAACCTACCCCATAATAGGTCATGCCACCTGTGCAACCACCTGTCTCATTTACCAGCTCACCTGCCTCCACTGTCCAAGTTCCTACATTGGCCTGACCTCAAACTCATTATCCATCAGAATGAATTGTCACAGACAGACAGTTTACTCCCAAAACCTGAACCTCCCCGTTGCTCACCATGCCAGTACTCACAACACCCGTGACCTTAATAACTGCTTCACAGTAAGAGCCATTAGAGCTTCCAGACACTACCTCCCAATCTGAACTCCGCAGGTGGGAATTGGCATATCAACATATCCTTCAAACCAGACATCCCCCAGGCCTTAATTTCCGTTAACATCTTCCATCCTCACCCTATACACCCACCACTGGCTAGTACAATAATTCAATAGTTTCATAATATTTTTAATTTTTTTAAAATTTTCAATTATATTTTTTCTTTATATATATTTTTAATAACTAATATATTTTTTTGATAATTTTAATCTTTCGTATACTCGCGGTTATATTATCGTTGCTGCCCCACCACCTCCGACGGTCTGTTGCGTTCTATGAATGGCTGCATCCTACGCAAGTCTTGCGCAAGACCAGCCACCTCTCTGTTAACTTGAAAAAGGGGATTTTCACCCGAAATATTGTTTTTTCTTTGTTTGTGTGTTGTGCTGTGTTGCTGCTGCCCTCCTCCCTTCAACTTTGGTGAGTGTTGGGTGTATTTTCCCTTTCTTTTCCATGTAAATATTGGCTCGTGGCATTTCTTTCCTTTCATTGTTACCTAAGACATTTGTTGTGTTCTGTATATACCTGTAGGGCCACAACTTGGATATTCATTACTTAGAAATTGCCTCAATCATATTATTTATCTGTGTGGTTATATCTGTTACCTATTGGTATAGCTCTTGCTGAGTCAGCATGCATTCTGTTTTATGGACGATAAGTTTTTCATCTAAGGAAATTACTTGCTGAGTTAATTGGGTATTGGTATCAATCAACATGTTTACTTTAGAGGTTGGGTCAAAAATTTGGCTTGAATGGGTACTAATAATTTCGGATGTTTGTTGGAACTTAGTTTCGTAATCTGATTGGAGTGTTTGTGATAATTTCTCGAGTTTCTTATCCATATGTGCAAGTTGAGTTTTTCTATATGTTGTCTGTATGGTGTCAATTTTCTGATTAATGCTGGTTCTTAGCTAGTTACTGGTAAGAGACTGACGTTCAGTAATAGTTTGGCTCTGATTTATGTGGTTCATAATAGCATTAGCAAAGGCAGCAAAATTAATCTTACTAGTAATACTTTGGAAAAGTATTCCTCTTTCGGGAGTGTCGAGTGTAAAATCTTTGCATTCACTTCCAGAAGGTGAAGCAGAGGGCTGAGTGACATTTGGTTCATCTGTTAGTGGTACTACTAGCAAGCTTGTTTCTTAAGATTGAGCTGTAACATTCACTGTAATACCAGTCATGGGCATTTGTACAACATCAGCACTGCTATCTGTATAATCAGAACTAATCGAAAGGTGGACAACATCATTTGTTAGCTCCGTAGCCATCGTGATAATTACTCAAATCACTCAAAAAAAGGGATATTGGCTGTTAGTATGAATATTGAAAAATGAAATTATCGCTGAATAACAGAATAGGAAACCACAAATAGCACTTATCCATGCAGCATAGAACACAAAATTGAGAGAGGAAAAAAAAAAAAAAACGTCATGCAAACACAGGTTATGAGAAATCACTAACTAACTTATTATCTATGGAATCACAAATGTTGCTAACAGAAATTGTTAACAAAATTCTTGCAAAATGTTATTCTGACATGATAGTATACTATCACATGTTTACAGTATTTCTGAGTTAAAACTTATTGAAATTGGTAGCAAATATTTATCATAACAATTAAGAATTTTATTTTGTCTCAATAGTATACTTCAATAACATCCCTATTGTTGACTGTGTAGTGTATAATTTTATCATTACCGAACACACTGCAATTCAGACACAGTTCAAACTTTGGTAAACAAAACTTAGTCACCACCTCTGTTCATAGGGAAGAGGTTTCATGGCATTAGCAAACAACATTCTTCAGTGAGAGGCACACTACTAAATGAAAATCCAAAGGTAATGTGCATTTTTTGAACCATAAGGTTTCTTGCATTTAACATGTGGGGTCTGGTACCAAAATCATATTTACACTCTAAATAAGCTAGACAATCGGACTTCATTTGAAATTTGCCACTTCAAATGCAATAACTATGGCACTGGGGTTTGCCTGATGTCAGACTTTATAGTTCACGGCTCACTGTCACATCACTTCAGATCGAAGGAAAACTTGTTTGCAACTTGTAATGCATCATGATGATACATTTCATTTGATTGCTGATGGTTACTTCAATAATCATATGGCATTGTTGGTTGTAATTTACCAAAGGATTGTTCAACACACTAGGTGACAGTGTGTTCAATTCACCACGCAATACACCCAGCTGAGATCGGGATTTCGATTTACAGTTAGATGCCTTAACCACTGAGCTACCAGACCACTCTATTACTGATGGTATATATCAACTGGATAAATAGTTTGTATAATTGAAAGCACAATATAATGGCACAAAGTTTATTTACACAAAGTTAAGTCATAATAAATTAAAAATTGGTCATAAATCCATTTCTTTTGATGTTAAGGTCTTATCAATGTTGTCATTTAAATTTGTTTCTAATTCATCCATTGGATCAGGAATAGCTTCCTCAAGGTCGAAGAACACTTCCTCTCCTTCATCTACTTAAACCTTAGGAAATTTTCACCAGACAGGACAGAGCAGTTTTGTATGCAGCTGAACAGTGCAGTTCAGATTTGCAATAGTTGCATGGTGGAGTGAAAGATTTCTTTCAGGAACATGATAAAACCTTCAGAGTAAACTCAGGTTCAATGTTTTTTATTATTGTGTTTGGAGTAAGACTGGACTAGCCTTTCCTTCGTCCCCATGGCAATGGATACATTTCTTGACCCAGCCATGCTTTCACTTGGTGGTACATGTTTATCGAGTGAAACATTGCTGTATCTGATGTTGGTGCATCCGGGTTAGGTTGAATGCATTTTTTTGGCAGATTTTGTAAACATCTTGTATCTGAGCCCATCCAGTGTCCTACAACCAATTTGTATGTATTGTTCCTAAATGAGCTGTTCCCCTGCCTTTTCTCCAGAGGCTAAGGGTTCTGAGAATTTAGCATGCATGCTACTTTCAGATGCAGTTGGTGTTAAAACGAGGCAGCTGAATTTTTCTTTTCCACAACATAAAAATGCTGATATTGTATCATATCCTGTAAATTCATGGATGAAGAGCATAAGTGTGGGTCAAACTCGAAGGAATTGGTTGAGTATCATAAACCTGGTTCCTTGCCTTTCCATCGTTTATTGAAGTACAAGTTCTTGCCAAGGCCCATAAGCAGAACATTTCAGCCATTGTCCTAACTTAGAATTAACACATTGTCTGAGTTTGCTGCCAGGGAAATAGCTGCTCCAACAATCAGTCCAGCTGCATCTTCTTTTGCCTGTTGAATTTGGATGCCTCATTTTTCAGTTTTTCCATTAATATCAAAATTGCACAGTTCTTGTTGCTCTCGTTTGCTGTATCACTGCAGCATTTGTTTACTCAATGAAAGTGATATCTGCTGAAGTACTTAATGTTTTCAAAGAATGAAACCATTCAGATGACTTTATTTCTATATATACGGCATCACTTTGGTATTCTTGAAATATACCCTTGATGTTGCATCCATAGTTCTTTCTCAATTAGCCTTCATATTTTCCACAAATCGAATCAAAATTTTCATTATGATGCCACACAAACTTCTGCAGGAGGCATCCTCCATCCACAACAAAACTTATTATATTGGATATTGCATCTTGAAAAGGTATTAATGTCTGATACAGAGACAGTTTTGTTTCCTTGAGGAGACCTTCCGTAAACAAAGACGTTGAGGTATGGAGCGAATTCAAAGGGAAAACAGTGTTTCAAACCATCGAAATGGAAAAGAAATTGATTTATGGCCATTTTTTGACTTATTATGACCTAAATTTTGACTGTGCAGTTAAACTTTGTGCCATGACATTATGCTTTCCTTTTTTCAACCTGTTTTTCCAACTGTTACAAATACCATCATTAATAGAGCGGTCTGGTAGTTCAGATGTTAGGGTGTCTGACTGGAGATTGATGGTTGCCTGGTTTGATTTCCAGTCTCAGCTGGGATTTTCAAAGGCCTTTAACCTGACCTTCATCTCTGTCATACCTTTCTGTGTTATATGAAATAACCTAGACAACCTAGAACGATTCTTTGGTTTGGATTCCACATGTAGCTGTAGGTTCCCTATAACCGGTAACGATTACCTGATTAAATTAAATAGCCACAAAGGTGCACATTGTGCGGTGAATTGAAAACTCTGTCACCAATTGCCTTATTTATCTGCCTCTTGAGAGACAGACAAAGGAAACGTTGACTGAAGAAAATTCCAGTTCAAGGGGAAGAAATGTCTAAGGCCTCTGCTTTTCTGGCATTCACCGAAAACACCTCGAAGAAATTTGGCAGAATTTTTGCATGACATGGAATAAAAAATTTCTGCTAAACACCAACCAAAATATGGAACTACCTCCGTACAGTTAAGTATGATCATGGCCCCTTAAAGTACCCAGAATTTATAGCATCCAGTGCGAGTGTGAAAAGACTTAAATTGGCCAAACCATCTACACAATATAAAAGCAGTGTGAAGAACACAAATGCTATCTCTGCCTAGGACAACACAGCAAATAAGTAATAGTTCAGCACATGTACAACCAAGGCCACAAGGTAGACTTTAAGAATGTTAGGATATTCGCTAGGACTTAACATTTTTAGAATTATAGTTACAGGAGCAATCAAAATTCAGCTGGCGGATACATTCAAGAGAGGCAGTGGAACTGATCATCATCTTTGATATTTCAAATCCAACATTCTGCCCATATACTTCATATATTAATTTATCTACTTCATGACTTGTTGATACAACACACAAAATTATGGTTGGCCTCCTCTTTCTTGGCTTTAGTTCCTCATGTTTAGTTAGTTTTGTCACATTCTCTTTAGTTGTTACTTTGATAATTATAGTGTGTTAGTTACTAATTGTAATCTTGTGTTCTGCTGGTTTTATGAGCTGTTCCACAAATGCTTTCACCAAAAAAAAACCTGTTGTCAGGCAACATGTTACGAGGCATGTTTTTTTAAGTAAGTACTGTTTTGAAATTAAAAAGACGTGCAAATATATCTCAATAATTTTATTTTTACATGAAAGCCTGTACCTTACTCTACTTTTCTACATAATTCCCTTCAATATTGAGGCACTTGTCATAACGTAGTACCAGTATTTGAAAACCCTTCTCATAGAAGTCTGCCGCCTGACTTGTTAACCACTGCATCACAACTGTTTTGACTCCGTTATCATCTTCAAGACGCTGACCGCCCAGGTGTTTCTTCAAGTGCAGCAACAGATGGTAGTCACTGGACGTCAGATCAGGGCTGTATGGAGGATGATCTAGAGTATCCTACCGAAAAGATGTGATGAGATCTTTGGTCTGATTAGCCACATGTGGACGGGCATTGTCATGCAGCAAAACGATGCCCTAGCTCAACTTGCCATGTCTTTTGTTCTTAATCGAACGGCGCAGATTGTTCAGTGTCTCAAAATAAGCTGCTGAATTGATTGTTTCATTAAGAGGCAGAAATTCCACAAGCAATACTCCTTTTCTGTCCCAAAAAACTGTGCACATCATTTTCCGGGCAGAAATCGTTTGCTTGAACTTCACTTTTTTGGGTGAATCTGAATGCCGCCATTCCATTGACTGTTGCTTTGATTCAGGTGTGATGTAGGCCACCCATGTCTCATCGCCCGTAACAATTTGGCGTAAGAAATCATCACCTTCGTTGTGGTACCGCTCAAGGAAAGTCAATGCTCTGCCTAAATGTTTGGTTTTGTGCACATCCGTTAACATTTTTGGTACCCAACGTGAGCACAATTTTTGGTAATTCATGTGCTCGGTCACAATGCCATACAAAACACTACGAGAAACATTAGGAAAGTCATCACACAAGGAGGAAATCGTAAAGTGTCTGTTTTCTCTCACCTTATTGACCACTTCCTGCACCAAACTTTCATTGACAACTGAAGGACGCCCACTCCGTTGTTCATCATGCACAATTGTGCGGCCATCTTTAAATGCTCTCACCCCCTTCCATCACATATAATGTTTTGTCCGTAAACTGCACAGATCTCATGATGAATATTGATCGGTTTTAGGCCTTTAGCACAAAGAAATCTTATAACAGCCCATACTTCACAGTCGGCGGGACTCACGATTATCGGAGGCATCTTAAACACTCAGTGAACAACATAAACAAGGAAGAATTAGACTGTAATGGCATCAGTGCGTAGGCAAGAGATGCACTTACCCAGTGCGCATGCGCGGAACACCGACTGTAGCGCAGCAGCCACGGTGTGACAAAATGGTACTTACTTAAAAAATACACCTAGTATTACTGGGGGAGTACTAACAGCACACTGTCTGAACTTTGAACAGTAATTTTCATGGCCTTAGCCTCTGGTACCTATGATGTATTTAAATCAAACGACTGCCACACTCTTGTTACACCCCAAATGTGAAAGGAAATTTCGGAATGAGTTCACTGAACACAATTTTAAAGTCACAAAAGATTTATATTCTTCCAAAAGCTCTCCCTTACAATGTCTATACCAGATTTGGATAAAGCGATCATACAACATTCCCAAAGAGATTGCAGGTAGAGAGAAAAAACTTACATCAAGCCTCCTACCTTAGATGACATTACAACTATGGCATTTTGAGATATACTGCAACAACCAACCACGTGGTGCAACTTGCTCGTCCAGCGACATGAGCTGACCGATGCAAAAAAGTGAGCTACATTATGACATGAAGTAAACTGTTTGAAATCTGCCAGAAGAATGTGTCTCGCCAAGATGGTTACTGGTCTATTTATCGAATTTGGAAATTCTGTGACGTCAGCAAAAACCTTTGCAAATTAATATCTTAAAAAGTACTTCATAGTTTGACTCGTAACTAATACCTGGGCTTGATATCTTATCCCTTCTATTTCAACTTAGTTTAGACTTCAAAAAGGTTTCTGTTAAATTACTTTTAAATTATCTTACGTCATCAGTCAACAATTATGACAACCCATATCCAAAATCTCATTTATGTTACAAATGCTTTAAACTTCCTGTAGGAACCTATATATATATATATATATATTTAACCCTCTTGATATGAGCTATCCTCTGATATTAATTTCTTGCTGTTATCTCTGTTAGTTTAAATTTAGGTTTTTTCTCTTTAATTAAAAAACTCTAATTATACTTTGTCTATTACTTTACATTCAAAACATTCTAGAAGATGCTGAATATTACTAGTGATAAAATATCAGCCGTAACTTTATGCATTCCCACATTATTTCAAATTTTAAGTTTCAGGCCCTCTGACCACTTGATTGAAGACATCAACAAATCGAATTATCTCTTTAACTAAATATTTGCAGGTATGATAAATACAGTTTAAATGTTTCATATGACGAGCTTTAGTAGTGGAAATGAATGCAAGAAAATACTTAAGATTGAAAAACTACTTTAGCTGAAATGTCTATGTTCCACTATAACAACTTTGAATTTGAAGTATAAAGTATTTAACTACTAGGAATAGCTACTGGAAATGCTTTTGTCAAGCTTACAGATACATTACACCGTTTCATTATGTAATGATGTATTGTGTGTTGGGGGTTGTAGTGCAGATTAGTCATTATCTATGGCCGTTACCGGTAACTTCATACTACTGAAATCGGATTCGTAAGATACATGGTGTCTTGAAAATCGGTCGTAGCGGGTAGCTACACAACTCTGATGAAGCTTTCACAACCCTCCTCCAAGTTAGTGAAAACTTAAATAAAACCCTTCAGCATATGGTAATGTTTGCTGTAGCTCATTATCGACTGCTAAATATTCAATGATGACATAAAATCATTTGAAAATTTACTCCTGCCAAATTCTTTCACCTGATTTATAGTAATTGCTAAGTTCTTACGGAGGCATGAGTCACATAACCGCCCGTGATCAGGTACTGCTGAAAACTGGCACCCAGTTTTCAAAATGGCTGCTCTTTATTAAGAAAAATGATGTGAGAAAAATTTTCTCACCTCCTAAATTGCTTCTATCTTTCTGAAATTTTGATACGATGAAGTTTAGATTTTTATTGTTCTTTTAACTTATGATAACTTTTTTTAAAAAAACTGCATAGTTTTTCTCCTACGTCCTCGAGAAGGTCTCTTTCTGTTTTCTTCTAATATCGTTTAAGATACGTATTCTTCCACTGAGATTTTTAGGTCATATTATTTGTTGGACAATGCTTCTACAATTAAACTTCAAAAATCCTATTTTTGTTGAATAACTTTTAAACTTTTCACTAAGCTGTTATCATATTATTAATCCTTGGAATTTTCTCGGTTTTCTGAACCTATTTCTATCCTTCTACCCATTTATTAAAGGTCCTGATTTTCTTTTTATTACTAAAAACATACTTAGAATTTACTGAAATACTCAAATTTTTGTTCAGAATGCATATATGTATGCTGACAACAACCTGTGGTATTAAAATTTGGGATAGCTCTTTCCATTAATTAATCATTTTAAATTTTGTACTTTACTCTATCCAAGAGCACATAATAACACATGAAATAAAAATATCTTTTTAAATAACATTTTTGGCCTATATAAATTACACCTCAAACTGATAATAATTTAAAGCTTCATTAGTGGAAATGGATGCGGCAAAATCACTTTGTGCTAGCATTTCAACCTTCTAAAATTTATGTCTCCTTAACAAAATGTTTATCAAAGTTACTTACAGTACAACATTATGCAATAGGCTCCCTTCAATTAGTATTCCTTTACTATGGTACCGCATCTTTATCCCTGCCATATGGTTCACCTCTCACATGATTAAGGTTCATGCCGAAATATTGTGCATTTGTGTTAATTTTTTTTTTTTTTTTTTGTGTTTTTACGTGTTCATCTCACCCTCCTGCCTTCATTTGTGGTAAGTGACGGGTATCTGTTTTTTAACCTATTTTCTGTTCCTTTACTTTCTACTAAAACTTGTCTTCCTAGTCACTGCAGCATAGCTTGACTGAGAAATTATTCTTCCATTAGATATTTTTTATCTCTTATGTTAGAAACTATGACTGACAGATAAAATATGCATATGTTTAAGCTCTTGCCTTAGCATTTAATTGGTTGTTTTTATATCAGTTCTCATTTAGGTATGCAACAGCTTGCATTGGATATTGTCTGTTTTTAATTTCATTTAAACTCTCACCTGTGATATCATATGAAGAATATGTTATAGCTAATATTTGTTACTCATGCAGTCAGCTATTTCCTGTGCTTGACAATTTGTATATTGATATGCTGGTGCTGTTACTCTTGTGATTCGGAAATGAACTACCTTGGGAGGCGTGACTGATTCTGGGGTCCAGTTGTAAAGAAACTAATTGTTGAGGGTTTTTGACTGAGTAATGCTAGTATCACACACACACACACACACACACACACACACACACACACACACACACACAAAACCTGCGAGAATGATTAATCTTCTCCCTCTGGAGGATTTTTTAAAAGTTCTTGGTGTAATATTTTCAGTCAAAATAGGCTCAAAATTTGGAATGTGCAGTGTGGAACTTGTGTGGTGACCATCGTTTCTGAGAGGGAAGTACCAGGTGTGTAAATATGAAACCGGAATTTGCCGATAGATGGCTGTAGCTATCAAAGCAGTTACCGCCAGATCGCGTCATTGTTGCCAGTTTCTTTTGTTGACAGCCGACTGTGATTTTCAACTCTCAACAATACAAGATTCATACGACAGTGCAATTTTTAACACTGTTGAAGATGTTGACTTTTGAGCCCACAAACTACAATTTGCAGACATTGTTGATTTTCTGTTTTCAATTAAAGAAAACTGCTGCGGGATCACATCAAATGCTTGTTGAAGCTTATGGTGAGCGTGGTCTCAGTAAAACACAGTGTTTTGAGTGGTTTAAAAAATTCAAAAGTGGAGATTTTGACATCATAAATGAAGACCTTGGAAGACCTCCGAAGAAGTTTGAAGACAGAGAAATGCAAGCATTGTTGGATGAGGATGATGCTCAAATGCAACAACAACTTGCAGATCAATTGAATGTGATACGGGAAGCTGTTTCCATACGTTTAAAAGTGATGGGAAAAATCCAGAAGATGGGAAAATGGCTTCCACAAGAACTTACTGACAGACAGCAAGAAAACCGAAAAACCACTTGTGAAATGCTGCTCACCAGGTATAAAAGAAAGTCATTTCTCCATAGAAATGTGACAGGTGATGAAAAGCAGATATATTTCGAGAACCCTAAGTGTTAAAGATCGTGGGTATCTGCAGGTGAACCGTCAACATCAGTTTCAAGGCCAAATCGCTATGGAAAGAAGACAATGCTCTGTGTTTGGTGAGATCAAAGTGGTGTGATCTATTACGAGCTTCTAAAACCTGGTGAAACTGTTAATAGTGAACGTTATAAACAGCAAATGATCAGTTTTAACCAAGCATTGCAGGAAAAACGACCAGAATATCAGAAAAGACAAGTGATTTTGCTTCACGACAATGCACCATCACACATCAAAACCAGTGAAGGAAATGATTGAGTCACTTAGTTGGGAGATACTGACGCATGCGGCTTACTCACCTCTGTTGGATTACTATCTCTTTGCATTAATGGGACACGCACTTGCTGAGCAGCGCTTCACTTCTTACGAAAATGTGCAAAAATGGCTTGTTAACTGGTTTGCATCAAAACAGACCTTTTTTTTTTTCTTTGGTGTGGCATTCATAAATTACCAAAGAGATGGGAAAAAATGTATATTTAGCAATGGAAAATATTTTAAATAAGGTACGTCGTACCATTTTTATACAGTGAACTTGTATTTTTGATCAAAAAATTCCATTTTCATATTTACACACCTGTTACAGGACTAGTCAAAATGATTGCAGTGATTTCAGAAAATGACTACAGATTTATTATTTGACATATACTTACAAGATTACACATATATATAAACAAACTGTGAAAGTTTTTTTGAGTGTCTACAGATGCTCAATATGTGCACCTTTAGTGACACTGCACACATCAAGTCTACAATCGAGTTCTTCCCATACCCGATGCAGAATGTCTCTGTCAATGAGAGCAAATGCATTGGTGATGCGAACCCGTAGGTCTGGCAGATCAACTGGTACTGATAGCATGAACACTGTCTCTTTCACGAAACCCCAAACAAAGAAGTCACAGGGGGTTAGGTCAGGGGAACGATGAGGCCATGACATCACCTGACGATAAGCATCCCCAGCATAACCAATCCATCTGTTTTGAATCCTTTTGTTTAGGAAATTATGGACAAATAGAGAAAAATGGGGTGGAGCACCATCCTGCTGTAAAATGAAATCTTCACTGTCAGCTTCCAGGATTTGCATGAGCCAATTCAGCAACATTTGCAGATAGATTTTTCCATGTGATTGTCACCTCATTAAAGAAAAAAGGCCCATAAAATATCTTTTGTGAGATCGCGCAAAACACATTCACTTAGAAGAGTCATGAACGTGCTGCACATAGGCATGGGGGTTTTCGGTCTCCCAAATGCACACATTGTGGCTGTTCACTTTTCCACTCACATGAAAAGTGGCCGAATCACTAAACACAAGTTTTTCTGTGAATGTTTCATCTTATTCTAGACATTGGGCACAGAATTGAGAACGACCCACTTCATTGTTGTGCGACAGTGCTTGTAGCAACTGTAACCTGTAAGGCTTCATATACAGTTGCTTCCATAGGATTCTCCAAACGTTCCTCTGTGGAATACCTAATTGCCTGCTCACTTGAGGAGTAGACTTCTGTTGGCTATGAACACAGCTGGTGCATACACGTTCAACGGTTTCTTCAGACCCAGGAGGGCGACCCGTTGTTTTACCTTTACAAAGGCATCCCATGGGTTCAAACTGTTGATACCAATGCTAAATGGTGTTGGCATGCGGGAGATCCTTGCCGAACGTTGTTCTAAAGTGTCGCTGAACAGTTACCACAGACTGAGTCAAATGAAATTCACGAACAACATACGCTTTCTCACTTTCAGCCATCTTGCTCTATAACGCTCTAACGGCCACCGCGGGAAGCTTGCATTTAGTGCAATCGAAACAAGGAGAGCCACTTGTCTTATAACAGCAAACCCCATCATTGTATCTATAATAGGACAGCCAAAAGAAAAGTCGTGAAATCACTGCCCTGTATATTAATGAGAATATTTGTTGAAATCCTACAGGACGATCAGATCTGCAATGCAAATAGAGAACAAAACAAGATTGAAACCCACCAAGTGTTGTGTGTGAGCAGTAACACATTTGCAGGGCTGCCCTAGGGCGGTGCGAGCAGTGCTACCGCACCGGTCGTCATCATATGGGTGACGCTGAAAATGCGGAAAAGTGAAAAATCAATTCTAAAAGCCCAGCTTGCTATTCAGATATTTTTTTAACACACTAATCAACAAGAAGGATGCAACTAAGGAAAATGGAAGCGGCTTCTAGGCGATATAAATAAGAAAAGAAAGGGAAATTAACCCACCACATACCAAAGTGGACGGATGCAATATTTCGGCACAATATTTCGGCATCTGCCTTGATCACAAATAGAAAAATGGGCCATTAGGCTCGGAACGTGTGTGCACAACGAACGTTACCCAATGACTCGTAACGTTCGTTGTGCACACACGTTCCGAGCCTAAAGGCCCATTTTTCTATTTGTGATCAAGGCAGATGCCGAAATATTGTGTAGTTGTTTGTCAGCATTAGTGTTCTCTCATCGCATCCGTCCACTTTGGTATGTGGTGGGTTAATTTCCCTTTCTTTTCTTATTTTTAATCAACAAGAAGAACATATAGATATAAGAATTTCAGCTTAATGTATAGTAGTAGATTGTCACAGAATGGAATTCAATGCAGTTATGACTCGAGTCGGCTAGAGTTACTCAAATCAAGTAAACACAACTCAACCCTTAATAATTAGCACTCTCAGGTGCTGCGCCACATTTCCAGCACCTGTTTTCTGGAGTTCATTTGCATGTAGGTGCATGTACTTGGGGAGAGATTCAACCTATTTATCTATTTCAGCCATGTTAGACCTAACATGATTGCAATTAACGTTGATATCGTAAATACTTACAAATCATAATGTGCTTCTTACAGACATGTCACTACCTAAAAAAAGAAAAGACTTGTCTGGTGCTCAGCACTTAAAAAGAAAACAAAACCAAGGTAAAGTTGAGAAGGCTTTTAAAATTGGTTGTGAAATATTTTTAGTGTTGAGAAGTCATCTGAATTGTCATCACCAGAACTAGTTCATCACCTGAGGGAATAAAACTTATTTCAGAAGACACTCATGATCACTACCGTCGCCTTTTGAAAGTATACATCATGATGATATATGAAAACAACCAAGAAAAAATCATGGATGTCATTTTTCAAATACGCATTTTCAAAGAGTAATGCCAAATGGAGAAACTTATAAGAGAAGATAACTTGTTTATTCTAAATCTGCAAATAAAGTATATTGTCTTTACTGTTATTTATTCGATAGAAGATCTCACTATAATTTTGGAAAAGAAGCATTTGCTGACAGAAACTACTTATCAGAACATCTCAAAACTCATAAAACTTCCTCAAATCGCCAGCACACCGTGCTCAGTTGGACAGAAGCATTGATTGAATTAAAGGACTTCAGTGAAATAGACAAGCATTTTTAAATACAGATTGAAGATGAAAAATCACATTGGCTATCCTCAAATGAATAATTTCCAAAGTATTTTTTTTTTTTTTTTAACATACAATAATTTCTTATTTAGTGGAAGGTTTGGATCAGAAACACTAAATACTTTTAATAATGGTAGCTTCCTGGGTATATTGCAACTGCTAGGAAAATATGACCCTGTGATGATTAAGCATATCTGCCGTATTGCTGATATGAAGACTAATGTCTATTTTTTTGGCAAATGTATTAAAATCGAGTGAAGCTCATAATAAAATTTTGACTCTGGTTAAGTTCTCTAAATACTGTTCCATCATACTGAATTGAACTCCTGATGTCAGTCACATTAAACAATTCTCTTTAACATTGCTTTTATTGACAGTAATGAAGACGAAGGCGGGGACCTGGAATCGTTGGCCTGTTTATTGATGATACTTTGCAAAAGTTCAATTTGAATATGAGCGATTGTTGAGGCCAAAGGTATTACAATTTATCCAATATGATAGGAGGAAACATAGGTATACAAAGCAGAATTCTGAAGCAATATCTTCGAGCAATTTTTAATCCATGCAGCTGTCATTAAATATGGTAATAGCATGTGCCACCAAAACATCAGTTAAATCGGTTTACTTGTTTGGATTTCTTTAAAGAATATTTGTTCTATTCTCTATCAACAAAGCAATGGAAATTGATATCTAATCACTTAGAAGGACTATCTCCAAAAATTTGCTAAACTCGTTTGAAAAATAGTTTCTAACCTTGATGTAGTTGATTATCACTATTCTTCGTTTCATGATACCCTTATGGAAACAAATTATTCAGTTGCAGCAACAGAGGCATTGTCCTTGAGCCAGAACATGGAGCAATTTGAGTTCATAGTTTCAATGGTGACTTGGTATAAAACATTGTAAGCAAGGATCTGCAGACTGAAAGGGGATTGTAAGAAACGAAAATGTGCACTGGGGTTGGTGCACAAACTTGCATCTTAACTGTGATCGTGCAAACCTAATGAGTTGCAGTACTGACTAAGCTCTTAACACAGTTGCCACCGTAGTTTTAGTCAAGAAACTAGGGAAAGGTGATAGTTCAATGATGAAAGTTCACTTCTGATATGATGAGTATATTCTTCAAAATGTTACAAAGTCAAAGTACTGCACAGGCAATCAGACAACCTTTCCAAATTTAATTTACAGATTCGACTGACAATTCGAGCACGACCGAACCCCACGCTACCATTATTTCTTAGGTACATGAGTTTTTCAATGAAAGCTCCTCCCATGATACCAAAATTTCTGCCGATGTTAAACAAACTAGCAGTTTGCCGCGCCACGAGCTCAGAGCTGGCCACCTTACTACATAATGCATCTACATTGACTAACTGCTGCTTCTAGAATGGGGCGAGCTTAGGCTCTGGAGGGGGTATATATAGGATTGGACCGTGTGAACTTCCTTATCTTGACTTTCCCAGGGATTTGATACGATAGCTGATCAGTTTCTGACAAATTTTACGAATCTAATTTGATCATGATAGTAAAAATAATCCTAGCTCTCTAAAATTTTGGTAGTAGCAAGATATTATTACAAACGTCAAATCAAGTTATTACAAAAAATTTTGTAACTTTAATAGTTTAGCCAGAAAAGAGTCGTAAATATGTGATTGCCATAACTTCCGAAATATTGCTCCTATTGAGCTGAAACAAAATTAATTCTACTCTCCTATTGCTCATCTATACTCTGATGTTAAATAAAGAATTTTACCTATTTTGAAAGTGGTCTAAAACCCGAAAATGAAATTTAATGTCTAAAAATATTTCGAATATCAACTTGAAAATAACTCTAAACACATTTCCCTAATGAAAAACTATTACTGTAAAAATTTGGAATCTCTAAGTCTATTCTCTGATTTATTACGAATTTTTATAAATTTCACTCCAGGCGAATGCCGAGCAATTGCATCATTTTGTCCAAGCGCTTACTCACGCCAAAACCCATTTTATTTTATTACTATTAAATGCTTTAATATTTTGAAATAAATCTTTTCCAGAAATCTTTATATTTAATTAAATTTTACTCTGAATATAATTTCTTTTCATGAATCCCCGAAAAACACTGAAATATCGAACTTTTACCTGAATCACATGTCTGGCTATATCAAATTATATTCAAAAACGATCTTTAGAATGTATGAATCTCTCTAAAATTTTAATATGTTATTTAAACCGAAACTACGATGCTTTCTATCTATCACTTGACTTCTTAACTGTTTTCTAATACCTAAATACTTTAGAGTGGAAAAATACGTGATAAAATTCTAAGCCGGCAAATCACTTTTAAAGATATTCAGACTCTATGTAGGATCTTTTAACAATAAAATTAATCATCTTCTGGCTATATATTTACCTAAACATCTTTTGAACTAAAGAAATATCTTGATTTAGTGAACTTAAATGAAAATCAAATACTACCTATTCAAATCTGAGGTTAAGTTTCTTAACAGCTGTTTAAATGAATTTAACTATTGAATTTACTGTCAACACTTGAATAAATGCTTATATAGGACATATTGCTGGGAAATATGATCAAAATTGACTATAAAAATGAATTTAAAATGATGGTCCCATATACTTCAACTGAACTCGCTATTACAGCAACTAATTTCGCTATGCGAAATTCTAAGATGTGTTACATGCCCCCCGAAGATTGAAGTTATTTTCCAAAGAAAACTGACTGAAATCTTAAAAATTTTAGGTGGTGCAAAACTAAAATCCCCTTATCCTACCTACTTCGTGGGTTGGTCTGCCCAGTCATACTTCCTTTCACTCACTCTCACTCATACTCATATCAAAATTATCAAATTTTGCACATATTAATACACCAAAATGGTATCAAAAATTCAAAATTACAAAAAATCATCAAAATCTTAAAGAACTTAAACTCTACAACAATTAATATTTGTGTAGATAAAAATGAAATATTTTGTTTTCAATTGTTTTCATAAATGTTCAAATTTTCTGAAATAAGTAAATTTTAAATGTTCTTTGTTTCCTTATATTCTAGTTTACAAAAATAGTCAAAAAATCACTTTGTTCACTGCACAATAAATGTGTCCATTTCAACTGTATAGTTCTGTTTTATCAAAAACTCCCTAAATGGGCTAAAAGCCATGTCCTGTCACGGGACAAAAAATGAATACAAATCAACGCCCCCAAGCTGTGTCTGCCGAGTGCACATGTGTCCCTGGCGTCTGACGCAGCAGATACACCAAAGGACCTCGGTCAGTCAGCTGGTCTGAAACAGAAAAACCAAAAAAAAAAAACAAGTGTATGAGTCACCTATCATTAAATATTTACATAATAACATACAAATAAAATAATACAAAGAGTATACATTATAGTAATACAAAATGATTATAAAAGAGTAATTATAACTTAGTTTCAAAAGTTGAGAAAAAGAATCATTGAAAAAAGACAAAAAACGAATAGATTATTTACTCATTACAAAATCATGAGTTAAATACCATGTACAAAGAGAAAAAATCTTTAAAAAACAGTGGATAATTATAAAAAATGTCTGAATCCAGAATGAAGTGCTTGAAAACTTATTAAATGTTTTAGTATCTATTGATTCATTTACTTATTTTGTTTATTCATTTAGTGAAAACATAGTATATAATAATAGGAACATAGTAGAGCATGAAAAAAAAAATCTTATAGGAAGTCCTCTTAACTTAAACACTAGGCACAAAATGATATGTGCACTAAAAGATCATTTCTTTGAATGTCTCTGTCACTAGTATATGACATATGCATTTGAAGATATAAAAATAAATCACAGTTTTGACAAAGAGAATCTTAAATTAAATTACATAAATAAGTAGACAATAAAAGTAGAGAATTAATTTTAAGGAAACACAGTTTCCAATCAGCAGTACACTGCTGCTTACAAAATGTCCATATCTCTTAACAGTAACACAACAAAGTTGTGGAGGTACCAGTACACTGGTACAAATATTTTTTCAAAATTGGTCAATGCTTAGTAAAGTATCATATAATGGGAAGTAAAGTAGCAAAGGTAATATAGTCTTCAATAGAGTATATGATAATTACTTCTCCGCTTATGTTGATTATCATACAATGTATCATTACTCTCAAAGTAGTCAGCTGTTAGCTGAACAAAATATCTACAAAATTGTATTATTGACATTAGCAAGTCAGTTTGAAACAATTATAAGAGAGAAAAAAAAGTGTTGAATATCAAATGTAATCAAACTCTTCAGTACTTTGGTATCACTGTGAAAGTATGTTGATATCCTTATTGTGTTACTAACATCCTTCAATTTTCTAAGTGTATTAGACAATAGGAATCGCTTTCACAAAACCTCTCTATGGTACATAAAATAACACTTAGGGCAGTACATCACTCCCAAAATAGTGTTCAATTCTTTCCTACGCAACAAGAATGTAAACTCACATCAGTGTCGAAATGATATCTTCAAGACTCCATTATCTGTAACAAGTTTGGTTATTTCCGCTTTTGTCTCCATAAAGTGTTAACTCCCATGTTTCCTATATATTGTTTGTGTTGTGTAACTTATAAAAATGAATGGCACCTTAGTTTTTTATATGTGAGGTCATCCCTAGGTGATGCCTTATGTATTTATATATAATGTGACATTCCGCAATATTTGCCTTAGGCTATGCACGAAGTATGAGGTCGCCTTGTTTTGTTACACTAATAATTATAATATGTATTGTAATGATATGATCATCCCATTATTGGTGATGCCGAATGCATAATAATAAGAATAATAATAATGGGTGGAAATGCGAATAATAATAAAAATAAGGATCGCAGGCAAAGTCTTAGCTATGTGTTTCCTGGTCCTGAAATAATGTAGCATTCCCCCAAAATATTGTTACTACTTCTCTACCATCCACCCCCTCTTTTCTCTCTTTTACAAATATAGGCAAACATGAATTATCTTCACTTCTCCTTCAACTAGAGCATCGATTCCCTCAATTGTCCAAACAACTTTATCCTGTCGAAAATCAGTCTCCACATCCATAAGCTCCACCCTTGGTGTCTCAGAAATCCTATCCCATCTAATCTGGTCAATGACACCCCAAGGTAGATGTTTAAATATGGTTGGATCATAGTACTCATTAGAAATGTAAAGTTGTTGCAAAACTACTGGTCCTAATACTACCCCAAAAATCAAAGTCAGCTGAGTAAAAGACTGAGATAAACAAATACTAAATGTCCTAAAGTTACCAAAATGAAAAATATTTAAAGTAACATATCTTGTCTTAAAGTGTAGATTTCCAATGTGTGCACCTGAATAGGAGGATTAGTAGGTTTAATTTTGAAGACATTCCTCCATTCAGCAAAAAGTATGTCCCTGTTTGGTGTGAAAGGGTTCAAATAGCATTTAAATTTAGGAGCCCTCCCAAAGCATTGATAGCTGAAAATAGTTTTCTTTTTATTTGTCTTTCTGTGCTGACATAGCATGGGTACTGGGGGTTGTGAAAGAAAAACACCATTTTCTTCCATATCACAGGATTGAAAGAGTTTCAGCACAATGTCAAAGTAAGTTGTACTGAGGTGTCTATTGCTTGAAAAATTTCTTGCAATATGGTTTAGACTATCCCTAATGTGAGCAGTGTTAAAAATCCAAGTCACTTCCTCATGGGAAACATTCTGAAAGAGAATGAAATGTGCCATCTGTTTTGTTAATCTGAGAATCTCCCAAATGGGCACTGGTAGCAATGGAAAATTTCTATTTCTGTTCTCAGGTAACATTTTAGTTGTTAATTGTATATTTAATTTGTCAACAAAGGTTAGCTTTTTCAATTTCTTATTGAATGGTTTGCTATTTGCTTCTTGTGTGGAAACTAATGGAATAGGGAAATCAGTTGAGTGATGTATATTGTGTTGATTGGTAATATCAACATTGAAACTAGTTAAGTCATCACTACTCTCTAAAATTACTGGCATAGGTTCGTCATTCCCACAAATATCAGAAATAGCTGCACTGCTTCACGATGTACTGGCATGTTGTCAGCTGACGGTATAATAGTGGGATGTGCTAAGTCAGTTGTAAAATCAATCAAGCTTTCTGGTTGTTCAGTAGTACTGTTAAGATCAGCTGATTGTATAGTATGCTCAGAATTAGGTACATTAACATGTACAAGATCAGTTACAGCATTGTTAACTACAGGAGGCAGGTCAATGACCTGTGAAAGATCAGCTGTTTGAGATATAGGTTGAGAAACTATATTAGGAACATCCAACCTATTAAATTTATCTCTGCTGTGTTTAAGGTGGGTATTAATTACAGTTTGATGTTTATTAAAGCCTTCAGCGATTTCTTGTGTATTGTGATGCAACTGTTGTAATATTTCTTGGTGTGCTTCATCACGCTTTTTATCTAACTGGTTGATTTTATCAGTAATATTGTCAAGTTTCTTACCTAAATCAAGGTGTACAGTATCAAGTTTATTAGTTAGTTTAACCGTTCTGTCTGTTATTACTTCAGTTAATTCCTGTTTCAAAGTTTCACAACCATTTTTGATGGTAGCACTTAATCTTTCCTCAAATCTTTTAAAATCTAGGGTTAGGTGGTCTAACTTTTTATTTTGTTGTTCAAATTTTTCATTAAGTATATTGAAATCATGTTTCTGCTGGTCAAACTTATGATCAAAGTTCGCAATCAATTCCTTGTTCTGTTGTTTGGAATCTTGTTTTTGTTCGTTGGCGGTCTCCTTAATAAGCTTTGTCAGTGTCATTAGCAAGTGTTGGGTATTTACATCAGTAGAGTGAGATGGAGATTGTAAATTACCAATCATGGTTTCAGGTGGTGGTTGAGTAATATTCTGTGTTTCAGGTGTGTTGTTACCCCCATTATTTTCTGCACCATATCCTCGAAAATCGCTCTCAGAGCTAGTGTGTGAGGTAACACTATGGAGATTAGTAACAGAATTATTTAGTGATTTACACTGTTGCATTTGTGAACTATCCTCCATATCAGACCCATCTGAATGCAATGGAGGAAGATCAGTCCCAGAAGTAGGTGTCAAGTTTGCAATCTGTTCTGCCAAATGTGCAGCTTGTAAATGATGGGGTTGTTGATTAGTAGTTACTATTTCCTCTTCAGCAGGAATAGTGTCAGTAGAAGACTGGAGAGAAGTATGAAATGTTTCTCCAGCTTCAGCAACAGCAAGTGAAATGTCTACAGGTGAATTAGTGTTAAAAAATTTTTCTCCAGTCTGTGAAGCAGGCTGGGAAATGTTAACATCCTGAGGTTGTGGAATATCAGTTAGAGTTTGGTACCTAGTAGTCATTGAGTGACTTCTAATATCACTAGTTGATTGCATAATGAAAGTTGTAAAATAACAAAAGGGAAATAGAAATAGTGAAAGAAAATTAAAAAATATTCTAGAAAAGTGACAACTGATACCAAAAGAACGCTCACAAAGAAAACAGTTCACTATGAAACCGGTGGAGGATCTAACCCAAAATTCAGTCAGCTGATCACAAAGTATGCTGACAAACAATGTTGTAAATTAGAAAACATATAAATAGAGACCCACAAAAACATAGAAACCCAAATACAAAGCTTATAATTATCCTAACAGAAATACATAAAACTTCACACGCAAGATGTAGATTGACAAAGCTTGTAAAATAGTATTCAAAACATCGATGAAATAAAATCGGCAAAGTTACAAGTACGAAACAGCTGTTCGGCGCAATGGCTGCTGTGAACATGTGCTCAAAAAAAAAAAAAAAAAAAAAAAAAAAAAAAAACAAACAGTAAACTTACAGAATGTAAGATGCATGAAATCACTTGGTAGTAGTTACTTGAAAATTAGGAAACAGGTCAGCTGTTTCAAATAGCATTAAACACGTGAAAGTAATGTAGTTGCCGGTAACCATAAATAGTTTGACTAACTCGTGCCATAATAAAAAAATTCACTCGAAGTTCTCGAAGAAAGACTGGCAGGCAAGTAGAGAATATTATGAAATGTACTTATCTTTTGTACGGAGTCGGCTTGAAGACTGCAGACGTAGACTGGAAACCGGTGTTGCATCATTCGTAGATCAGCCTCCGCGTTGTGGACGGATCAGCTGTTGAACTGCATGTCGCCACCAGAGACAAGTCGCTACCTCAGGCGACGTCAGCTGGCAGCGTTGTATGGTGCCATCTGTTGCCGTCGCAGGTCCCATTATCCCGCGAGGCGGGCTGCAAACTGGCGTAAGGTTGCGTCATCTCAGCGTCGGTAGTAGTGTTGTAGCGTCTCGTGGTGGCATCTGCTGTGTGATGTGTTGTCCGTCGTTGTTGTCTTGAAGATACGGACACGGTTGAAGTCTCGTTGAAAGTTGTTATCAATGTTTGAAGAAACTCACCGGCAGACACGAATGGTCAGAAAATTCAGAAGGAATTTTATCTCACATGGTCGTCATGTAAGAAACGAAAATGTGCACTGGGGTTGGTGCACAAACTTGCATCTTAACTGTGATCGTGCAAACCTAATGAGTTGCAGTACTGACTAAGCTCTTAACACAGTCGCCACCGTAGTTTTAATCAAGAAACTAGGGAAAGATGATAGTTCAATGATGAAAGTTCACTTCTGATATGATGAGTATATTCTTCAAAATGTTACAAAGTCAAAGTACTGCACAGGCAATCAGACAACCTTTCCAAATTTAATTTACAGATTCGACTGACTATTCTAGCACGACCGAACCCCACGCTACCATTATTTCTTAGCTACATGAGTTTTTCAATGAAAGCTCCTCCCATGATGCCAAAATTTCTACCGATGTTAAACAAACTAGCAGTTTGCCGAATGATCTGCAGACTGAAAGGGTGGTTTAATTCTAGATGGGGATACCGCTGCCTCGCGACTGTTAACGTGACGTCACGTTCACGTACAGTCATCATTTATTATTGTATTGTGCCCTCGCTACGCTCGGTCACAATAATTTAAAGCTATACAATATCAACATAAACTGATATCCCGAAGGTAGATCAGAGGTAGGCGGCCGCTGATAAGCGGCCGCAGATGTCCGATAACACAACGGGATGTTCAATGTTTCAGGTGAAGCTCGCATTTCAATAATAAATTATCTGCTGTTAACTTCGACAAGTAATAACACGTATTTTACGCAGATGACTGTACGTGAACATGACGTCACGTTAACAGTCGCGAGGCAGCGGTATCCCCATCTAGAATTAAACCGAAAGGGGATGTATGAAATGCTTCACAATTGCTGGAAAATAGCATGGAATTTGAGAAAGAGTTCTGGTGTTATTCGTCAGCTCTGATAACAGCTAGAGAAATTGGTTCTCATACTGGGACATATCCTATTATTAAGACAGTTAGATCCTGAGGATAGTGGAGGTTTTTTGAGTATGACATCGTAAATCGGATAGCAACAGATCCAGAACAATTGTTTACAATGAACTTTTTTGATATAATTGATACAATTGGTCACTCAGTTTATACAATATCCAATATTAATGGTACTATTTAGTTGTTACACATTATCGAAACAATTCCTGAAAATTCTGGGTCCGAATAATCCTGTGCAGATTTAGAAATAAGTTTACTTGATAGGGAAAAATTGGTTGAGGAACTTTCTAACAAACTATTGTTGATGGGACTTGAATTAACAGAACGGATAAAAGTTCAACTTATGAAATAAAATGGTTGGCAGGATATATTTCTGAATGTGTTGACAACACTTCAAAGTATGCTAACCATACCTGTAACTGTCAGTAAAGGAGAATGAAGTTTCAGTAAATTAAAACTTTTCAAAACATTTACGGTAAATTCAAGACTTGAGAGACTGTCAGATCTAGCAATTTTATCTATATAAAATAATATTGCCCAAGAGAAAAAGCAAGGAAGGTGGCACTCTAGGTCTCTTAGTTATGATTTTTTTTTTTAATATTAAAAACTATGTGAATTTGACGTATACGTGGTATGAGCACTGTGTACTCCATAGTAGCTTAAATAAACCTTTTTAAGCACTTAAGTGTTCCTTTTCATTGTTGTTGTTTCTCATTCATACTGCTGCTGTCCTACACTAATCTTTCTGAGGTTTGAGTTACTGTTAACATACTCATATAACGACATTCTTCTGCACATGACTTTGCACCAGTGGAATTCATAATGCATTGATAACATTATGTCTTCGTATTCGAAACCCACGGGATAAAAGTAGATAGCCAATACATTAATCGAAGTTACATCCTAAGCTGTTCAGCCATTTAGACATGAAACAGTAACAAACATAGAAGCTAACAAACTTTTAACATTCATAATAATATTAAGATGTAAACAATTTATGTTACCTTTAGACTGTTTATAAGTGCTTCTTAACCACGAATAAGCGATTACACATTTGGGGTGCCACAATGAGATCTTGCTCCACCTGAAAAACTTGCTAGCGTTCACATTGAGGAGGATGGAGGTTCAAATCTCCATTCAGGCATCCAGATTCTAGTTTTCTATGGTTTCCTGAAGGCACTCCAGGTGAATGCTGTGATGCAATCAACCATAAAAAGTCAGTTGAAAAAATTAAAATAAAATACTTATGTTTAATTATGTGGTGTGCACAAATATAAATGTTGAAGTAAGATAAATGTACACAGGTTAGTTTAGGTACCATGCACACATTTTCAAATTTCAGACTGTAGATGTAGGTGAAGAAAAATGTAATCAACAGCTGCCAAGGAAGCTAGAAGATTTGACTTGAACTTTGGACTGGATTGATTGCATTTTCGTCTTGAAGCTTCCAAATAAAATATTCCTATTAATTATTTGGTGGAGTGTGAGTTGCTGAAAAAATAACCCCTCAGTTTTTCTTTAAATATATCTTTATTATCTTCAAACTGTTTTATGCTTTATACATAAATATACATAAATCATGAATTTCTTGATAAATCTTATTTGTGGCAGAGCTATTGTTTAGTAAGCTTGTTACATTATTATAGGAAATTAGAATTACTGGTAGATGAAGTATGAATAATCTGAAGACGGTACCATTTTTTGTTTTTGGATTTCATTGAGCATATTTCAGTTTTTAGAAAGAGTGATTTCATGTTCTAATTAATTATTGTTTAGCACAAAACTGTTATTATGTAGTGTCATTTGGTACACAGCCACATGTTTCTCCTCTTCTATGATGAAGGTTTTAACCAAAATGTTGTTTAGTATGTTCATCACAGTTCTCCTACCTTTATCTGTGATGAGTTATAAGCTTACTTTCCCTATCCTCCTTTACATTCTTCGCCTAACAGCATTTTCACTGTCACAGATATCATTATTATTCGTATTCCTGCCTCTGTTTATGACAACTGAGATCCTTCATATAGGATGCATTTCATTTAGATAGAAAGATTTTATGCCACATATCATGAATGTCTTCAGCTACTTGCCTTAAAAGGACTGGAAACATTTTCATAATTCTTATTTTACCATTGAGTCTTAAAAATAAGTTTTTATATTTCTGTACTTTGAGCTCTGGATATACCACCAATTAAATTTTTAACATACTCTGGATTTGGTTGTTTCAGCACCCACAGGAAATATGGATTCTTCCCCAGGGGTTTTACAGGATACCTCGCAGGACACCAATCAAGGTAAGCAAGAGGATTTTTATACAAATTTACAAGAAAATGCATGATTTTATACTTTTCTAGTATTTTGAAGTATTTCTTGATTACTTGCTTAGACGTAAAAAAAGAAAAGAAAAAAAAAAGCTTGCTGGTTAAGCACCAGAGTTTGTTGATCACTACTTACAATTTTGATACTTAAGCATAAAACTTAATTTTATACAGTAATGATTTTCTTTTAATATTACATCACAGGTTTTTTAAAAAAAAAATCAATAAATAAAGAATAATATGATGTATTGGTTAGGGAAAGGCCTATAGGATTATTTAATTATCTTTCTTAATGTCTTATTAAAACATTGCATACTCAAAGTAGTATAATTAACTAGCAATGGGGTTTACCATAATTACCAGCAATGCAGTTTACCATAATTATTTAAATGGTTTCAAATCTACAATTGTTGATATGCAAAAATTTGTTTAAAATTAAGAATTGGCCATAATTGGAACTGTACCATGTTAGATCTTTGTAGGTTGTATATGAAACAATTACACCGCAAAAAAGGCATTGATTTTTACACCATGCACTTTCTTATTAAATTTCTAGTCAAAATTATTTGCATTTTTAACCGTTATAGTGCACTTTCTGGTCCATTTTCTCTCTATGAAATTTCGGCTGCCTCCTTCATAAGAATCATTAAAAATCTCAAAACATGTATTAATGTTAGGATGATACTGCAATTCCAAATGAAGACAGTTTCACTTTACCAATATGCTTTCTTTTCATTATCATTATTTTGTCATTTTGTGTTGTGTTTATGAAATGCTGGTGACTGAAAAATTTAAAATATATTATTTAGCTGAAAAGAACTCCTTAATTTCCAATTTCTCATATATAAAATGGAAATAAGATAGGATAGTGGAAAATAAGCAGTTACCTGTCACTTACCACAGTTGAAGGCAGGAGGGCGAGACATGTAAAACCACAAAAACAAACTAATTGCACAATATTTCGACTTTAGTCTTAGTCATGTGGTAGACGAGAGATATGGCAGTGGGAAAGATGTGGTCACATCCCAACCCGCCACATGAATGAAACACAGGCGGAAAACGCGTGGTAGTGGTAGAATTGTCGGGAGGGGGGGTGGGGGGCGGGAATAGGTTTGACCAGCGATAAAAGTGAAACAAATCAATATAATCTTTGTGTAGCATAATTCGAAAAGTTATAATTGAAAATAAAGGGAGATAGAAGAATTTAAATATATATATATATAAAAATGAATAGATGTAATGTACATATAAAAATAACTGACTGTAATATGAAATGAGAGATGGCAAGTGACAGGTTTAACGTAGATTTAGGCCAGGGGTGTGTCTGGTGTCAAGGATATGTTGGTAGGCTAGTTCCCATCTGCGGAGTTCTGAAGGGGTGGTGGTATTAGGAAAAACTCTAATAGCTCTAACTGTGAAACAGGTGTTGAGGTTGTTTGAATTATGGAAGTTCGCATGAATTGCCACGGGATGGTCTGGGTTGGAAGTATAAACTGTTTGCCTGTGGCCATTCATTCTGTAGGAAAGTTGTTGAGTGGTGAGACCAATGTAAGAGGCAGTGCAGTGGATGCAGGTGAGTTGGTAAATAAGGTGAATGGTAGCACATGTGGCATGTCCAATTATAGGGAAAGATTCGCCTGTGACAGGATTAGAGTAAGTAGAGGTGGCAGGGTGCATGCTGCAAGTTTTACAGTGGGGTCTTTTACACGGGAAAGATCCCTGTGAAGGTCTAGGAGAGTCGGCAGGTAAATACTTGTGGACCAAGATGTTGTACAAATTGGGCGGTCTGCTGAAGCAAGTGGGGGGAGCAGTGGGTAGGATTTTGGGAAGGAGGAGACGCATTTCAGGGAAGGAACGTAAGAAATCATGCCCATGGCGGAGTATCTGGTTGACAGATTCCAGGCCAGGAAAGAACTGGGTGACAAGTGTTGGTCCACGGTCAGCTTTAGGTGGTGCAGAACGAGGGTTGTGGGTGATGGCACGGGAAATTTTTTTTCCACAAGATCATGGGGGTATCGGCGGGAAACAAGGGCTTGGGATAGTTTTTGGGAGTAACTGGAGATTGATTCATGGTCAGAACAGATGCGTCTGCCACGGATTGCAAGGCTGTATGGGAGGGAACGTTTAATGTGGAAGGGGTGACAACTGTCAAAGTGTAGGTATTCTTGTAAATTGGTCGGTTTGATGTGTACTGAGGTATGGAGGGTCCCCTGTCGTAGGGTGATATCTACGTCAAGTAAGGTGATACAGGTGTGGGAATATGACCATGTGAAATTGATGGAGTGGTTATCATTTAGTGAGTTGAGGAAGTCTAGGAGGTGGTCCTCCCCGTGGGTCCAGATCATAAATATGTCATCTATGTATCTGAACCACACTAGGGGACTGAGGGGGGAATTCTTCAGAAAAATATTTTCCAGACGGCCGAGGAAAAGGTTAGCATAGGACGGGGCCATGCGGGTACCCCCTCAGCCCCCTCGTGTGGTTCAGATACATAGATGATATATTTATGATCTGGACCACCTCCTAGACTTCCTCAACTCACTAAATGATAATCACTCCATCAATTTCACAAGGTCATATTCCCACACCTGTATCACCTTCCTTGACGTAGATATCACCCTACGACAGGGGACCCTCCATACCTCAGTACACATCAAACCGACCAATTTACAAGAATACCTACACTTTGACAGTTGTCACCCCTTCCACATTAAACGTTCCCTTCCATACAGCCTTGCAATCCGTGGCAGACGCATCTGTTCTGATCATGAATCAATCTCCAGTTACTCCCAAAAACTATCCCAAGGCCTTGTTTCCCGCTGATACCCCCATGATCTTGTGGAAAAACAAATTTCCCGTGCCATCACCCACAACTCTCGTTCTGCACCTCCTAAAGCTGACCGTGGACCAACACTTGTCACCCAGTTCTTTCCTGGCCTGGAATCTGTCAACCAGATACTCCGCCGTGGCATGATTTCTTACATTCCTTCCCTGAAATGCGTCTCCTCCTTCCCAAAATCCTACCCACTGCTCCCCGCACTTGCTTCAGCAGACCGCCCAATCTGTACAACATCTTGGTCCACAAGTATTTACCTGCCAACTCTCCTAGACCTCCACAGGGATCTTTCCCATGTAACAGACCCCGCTGTAAAACTTGCAGCATGCACCCTGCCACCTCTACTTACTCTAATCCTGTCACAGGCGACTCTTTCCCTATAATTGGACATGCCACATGTGCTACCACTCACCTTATTTACCAACTCACCTGCATCCACTGCACTGCCTCTTACATTGGTCTCACCACTCAACAACTTTCCTACAGAATGAATGGCCACAGGCAAACAGTTTATACTTCCAACCCAGACCATCCCGTGGCAATTCATGCGAACTTCCATAATTCAAGCAACCTCAACACCTGTTTCACATTTAGAGCTATTAGAGTTTTTCCTAATACCACCACCCCTTCAGAACTCTGCAGATGGGAACTAGCCTACCAACATATCCTTGACATCAGACACACCCCTGGCCTAAATCTACGTTAAACCTGTCACTTGCCATCTCTCATTTCATTTTACAGTCGGTTATTTTTATATGTACATTACATCTATTCATTTTATATATATATACGGTCTTTCCGTGAGGCAGTCTCCGGGTGCACCCACCTCTCATAATGTTCTCTTGTTGAAGAAGGGTTTTTTCCCGAAAATTACTTTATTATTTGTGTTTGTGTCTTTTCTGTGTGTTCGCGCCCCACATCCATCATCTAAAGGTAAGTGGTGGCTCATTTCCCTATCCTAATTTGATTCCTTTCCGCTACTTAGCGTCTTTTTTTTCATTGTTATCATATTGCCGCCCTGGCTCTCTTCTGTTTTGTCCTTTATGTGTAACTATATTTGTGTTCTTTTTTCTTTACTTCCTCCTTTTCTTTCTCTTCCTTTTTGTTTGTTTTCCGTTTTATTTTTCGCGGTTTCATAATAAATTACGAATCCGACTACATAACCTCACATCGTATATCAAACCATTGTTACCGTCGACGGCATATTGTACTCTCCACGCACCGATACCTACCGTTCCGACAGTGTTTCCATCTTATTACTGCGTAACTTCTGCTGATAATCATTACATTCATTGAAATTTTACATATATATGTTTTTATATTAGCGTCCCATTTCCACTTGAGCAACGGAATTTTCCACGTCGCGCACGCAAATACCTGAATTGTTACATACATTTTGAGCGTCCTTTGAATATCTTATTACTGTCCCTACCAGTTTTTACCGCTCTCGCTTTTATCGGCGTGCATCTTAAAGCTCATTGCTAACTATGAACCCACATTTGAAGTCATTTTAAATTTTTTTTATTTTTTTTTTTTTTTTTTTTTTTTTTTTTTTTTTTTTTTTTTCCCCCGTGTTTGTTGATCATCTTACTACAATTCAAACCTCATTTCCCACAACGAAACCTATTTGCATTCTCCTATATAAACATTTCTGGCTTTCAACATGCCTCCACTGACATCACTATATAGGCCACTTTTTGATAAATATATACATAGCTACAGATACCACGCTTTTCAGCTCGCCAAATTTCAATCACATATCCTTTTTTTAAAAGCATGTCTGTTCTTTAACATACCTCCAAATGGTCTTACAATCAAACTGCCAATATTTGGTTGTCCCCCACAAACTCACCCTGCCCTACATGCCTTTCGCTACCAACAGTCTTTGGCCCTTACTCACCTTGTTCTGCAACAATATACCATTCTGGCTAACCAACATTCTGGAAACCTCATATCCCTACACAAAATACTCATGTTATCATTCCCACAAGTCATTACAGTTTTGCAGCATATTTTACAGCAAGCAGTTAACTCCAGCAGTATGCATGCCCAGAAACATTTACAGAAGTTATCCAAATTGCTGAGGTCCCATCTTGCACTAGGGCAGTTTCTTCCACACCAACCAATGGTCTACCAATCAAAATCACAGCCTCCTCTGATTTCCTCAAAACCGTCCATTGCCCAGCTCCTCAACATACCTCAACCTCCCCCTTTAAAACCTGCACCTCGCTCTCTACACCGAAGTCCTACTCCCAAGCCTAAACTGTCAGTTATAAACCTATCCTCATCACCATTATCTGAATCCCAGCTCTCTGTACTCTCCAAAGGACTCACCTTCTCACCCACCCCCACGTTTGACCATGCCAAACTAGTCCGTGACTCTCTATCGTTCTGCCGTACACTCCGCTGGCGGTATCACTTTGCCACTACTAGCAGTGAACAGGGATATCAGGACAACCTAGAACCAAGTCTAGAGAAATTCAAACCATCATCTACACTTGACCCTCCACCTCTTCCCCAGAACCATCCCCTCCAAATTTTTGAAGATTTCCTTTCCACCAGTTTGGCCTCTCCCACTTTTCTTAAATCTTTAGCAAAACACCAATAATCTTAGCCCAGCTGAAACCCGTGCCAGAAAACAACTCTCCAGCAATTCAGAACTCATTATCCTTCCAGCTGACAAGGGTTCAACCACTGTAGTCATGAACAGGAATGACTATGTGGCTGAAGCTCTTCGTCAGCTATCAGACACCAAAACCTACTGCTGCCTATCGGAAGATCCAACTCCTGCTGTCAACAAAAAAATACAAGAATATGTACAGTTTAGTGGACCTCTCCAAGGTCTCACCCCACAATCCATTTCGCTTCTCACTCTTCAAAATCCACGTACACCCACCCTTTATCTATTGCCCAAAATCCATAAACCTGGCAATCCAGGACGCCCTATCGTTGCAGCCTACGGATCGCCAACTGAGCGCATCTCTGCCTTGGTTGACCAGTACCTACAGCCCATTGTTAATCAGCTCCCTTCTCATATAAAGGACACCCAGCACTTTCTCTTCCGGCTTTCTACCTTACCCACACCTCTTCCTTCCGACTCAATACTGGTTACCATTGACGTCACGTCCTTGTATACAAACATTCCACACTGGCATGGCCTCAGGGCCATGGAACACTTTCTGGACCAGCGCCCTCCCAATAGCCTTCCCATGACATCCTTCCTCATCAAATTAGCCCACCTTATCCTTAATAATAACTACTTCTCCTTCGAAGGCAACATCTATCACCAAACCTGCGAACTGCCATGGGTACCCGCATGGCCCCCTCTTATGCTAATCTGTTCATGGGCCGGCTGGAACAGACATTTCTGGAGGAATTCCCTCTCAAACCCCTCATTTGGCTTCGTTTCATTGATGACATATTTATGATTTGGACGCATGGAGAAAATGAACTGCTAAATTTCCTGAACCATCTCAATAACTTTAGCATGCTGAAATTCACTTGGTCCTACTCCCACACCCAGGCCACATTCTTGGATGTTGATTTGTCCCTATCCAATGGCTATCTCAACTCTTCAGTTCACATCAAACCAACCAATCTTCAACAGTATCTCCATTTCGACAGTTGCCACCCATACCACACCAAACGTTCACTCCCCTACAGTCTTGGCATTCGAGGTAGTCGCATATGCTCTAACCAACAGTCTCTCATGGATTATTCAAACAGTATTTCAGAAGCATTAATATCTCGGAACTACCCTCCAGCTTTGGTTAACAAACAGCTTTCACGTGCCACATCACAACTGAATCAGCCAATCAATCATCCCAGACCCGCAAAAACCAACCACAATCCAGTCTTGGTCACACAGTACTACCCAGGCCTCGAATCAATCAACAGAGTCCTCCGGCAGGGCTATGATTTCTTACAAACATGCCCTGAAATGAGATCCATTCTTCCTAAAATCCTCCCTGCCCCTCCTAGAACTTGTTTCAGCAGACCTCCTAACCTCAGCGAACTTCTAGTCCACAAACACAGTCTTCCTCTTCCTAACAGTCAACCCCAAGGCTCTTTCCCATGTAATAGACCACGCTGCAAGATGTGTGACATACACCATGCTTCCACCACTTTCATCAACCCGGTCACAGGGGAAAGCTTCCCTATCATAGGACACGCCACCTGTGAAACCACGCATGTAATATACCAGTTAACATGCAACCACTGCCTGGCTTCATATATAGGTTTGACCACAAATGCACTCTCCATAAGAATGAATGGCCACCGTCAGACGGTATTCACACAGAACCCAAAGCACCCAGTTGCTGCCCATGCCATAACCCACGACTTGAATAATTTCAACTCTTGTTACACAGTCCGTGCTATCAGAGTTCTCCCTAATAGCAGCAGTTTCTCTGAACTCAGAAGGTGGGAACTTGCCTACCAGTACAAACTTGGCACTAGGCAACCACCTGGTCTCAACCTAAGATAATACCCGGTCACCTTTTTTTTTTTTTTTTTTTTTCCTTCCTCCCTCTCCTTTCCACTACCTATATTGAACCACCACTAACCTGAGGTGATGTTTAATTCATAATTATTATTAGTATATATATATTTTTATTTGTATAATATTTTAATTTTTTCAATATATATTATATTATATTTTGATCTTCCTACCAACCAGAAATTAGTTTGGATATTAATTTTTGCTCGGGTATGAGCTCTGATTCACTGCCCCTCTACTTTTCCGATGTTTGAATTTACCCCCACCATTTTGTCGACCGGCGGTCTTTCCGTGAGGCAGTCTCCGGGTGCACCCACCTCTCATAATGTTCTCTTGTTGAAGAAGGGTTTTTTCCCGAAAATTACTTTATTATTTGTGTTTGTGTCTTTTCTGTGTGTTCGCGCCCCACATCCATCATCTAAAGGTAAGTGGTGGCTCATTTCCCTATCCTAATTTGATTCCTTTCCGCTACTTAGCGTCTTTTTTCATTGTTATTATATATATATATATATATATATATATATATATATATTTAAATTCTTCTATCTCCCTTTATTTTCAATTATAACTTTTCGAATTATGCTACACAAAGATTATATTGATTTGTTTCACTTTTATCGCTGGTCAAACCTATTCCCGGCCCCCCCCCCCCCTCTCCTGGCAATTCTACCACTACCACTCGTTTTCCGCCTGTGCTTCATTCATGTGGCGGGTTGGGATGTGACCACATCTTTCCCACTGCCATTTCTCTCGTCTACCACATGACTAAGACTAAAGTCGAAATATTGTGCAATTAGTTCGTTTTTGTGTTTTTATGTGTCTCGCCCTCCTGCCTTCATCTGTGGTAAGTGACGGGTAACTGTTTATTTTTCCTATCCTATCTTATTTTCAGTGCCTCGCGGCAGTTTCTTTGTTTCCTTTACCCCATATATAAAATGGATGATCTAACTGAAATAATTTCTTGGAGAATTAGTGTAATAATTTCAGTATGATCATAACAGCCCTCCATTAAGGCATTCATTACTTCGACATTTAGTTAATGTATATTAACAGATTGAATGAGGAAAATACATGTTTATAATTGTGTTTGACTCTCAGAAATAGAGTTATAGCAACAATTCTATGCCATGTGATTAAAATATATTGTATGTTACTATATGTAGGAACACACAAAATAATGACAAAATGCATATTACCTACAATTTTATCCGAATTTAATGCAACAACACCCCCTCACCCCTTTTTTCCTTGCAGTAAGTTATTAGTTCCTTTCTGACCTCCATTTGTGTTCTGTTGCTAACAGATTAATCTAAACTTTAGACCTGAAATTCAGTTGTAAATTGTTCTTGCTGTTTGTTACCCCCCATTTTTTCCTTTATTTTTTCTTTTGGTGTCTGTTCTACTACCAGTATTTGTAAGCAATGACTCCTTTTGCATCCAATAATTTTATTTATTGTTATCTTCTGTTTCACATCAGATTTTTAGACAACGTGTGTAAGTGTTGATTATCTAGTTAAAATATATTTCTTTGTTTCCTTCTTGTCTATTCAACACATTTATTGAATGATTATAATTATAAGAATATCCCTTGAAAGTAGAAGTGACTGATATATTAATGTTTATGGCATTCTTCACAGATCACTCAAATTATCTTAACAAATGAAGTCTTAACAAAACATTTTTTTAAAAGTGATTAGATTAAATTGGAATTAAGTACGTATGAATCACCAGTTTTAGTATGTTAATTGGTGGAATGAGTAGGGGATTTATGTGATGATACTTTATACTGAAGCAGCTTTCAAACATATAACCAATCTTACAGTTTCTTTAACTGACAATCAGATGTAACCAGAAATAATAAAAAATATCTATAGTAATATTGGAAAAGAGCAATAATAAGTGATGGCACCTAAAGACTGCAAAGTAATGCTTACTTTAAAGGCTTGTATGTTGCCAGTGTAGGGACATCTGCTGAGAGAAGACTGCATATTTTCAAAGATTTCTGTGACTAATTTAGGTGTAGTATCTGTTACCTTAAACCTCTTTTTCGCGTACAATTTTACATTAATCTTTAGCAGCTACAGACATAAGACAGTGTATCTGTAAATACATCCATCAAACTCCACTAACAAAATCTACTCATTATGCTTCAGATTTCTAATTTCTTACAATATTTACTCTACAGACATTTACTTCTGTTAAAACAAGGTAGCAGGATAATCTGTAGAAAAAAGAGTGATTAAATATCATAATTCTGCAGATGTGAAAAGAATACAGTTTAGTTTAAATAAGTTAAATGCATTAAATGATAAGTATGCCTGTTTCTTTACATATATTTAATTTTATCCTACCATAAAATTTGATGTAACTGTTACATTTTGTCTTCTCAAGAGTGGAGACCTATTTTTCACACTACTGTTTTAGATCAGAGGTTACTTATCCCTCAGAAATTAGAATATCTCCTTCATTGAGATGAATTGGAAAGCTTCAGTTTGTTGCTCCATTTTTGTCTATTTTATTTATTGAAAATATTTTATATGTTGAGGTTATAAATGGTCCACGAGGTTTAGTGGGCAATTCTTAATGTTTTGATCTGACAGTGAAAAATAGTGTTTGACTCTTCATATAGCTGAAAAAAAAAATCACTTTTGATATATGTTAATTGCTAAACACGATATAGACATTTATAGATAAGACTTTCAGGGTATCTGGCATCTTTTTTAGTTACATAAAAAACTAGACTGATTGAAATAATTGTTTTTATTATCTCACTAACCAATTTTAAGATGATTTATGACAACAGTTTTTAAGACTTTTTTTTTAGACACTATTACTTTTACTGAAAATCCCTTAAATAAAACATTTGTTATTGATTAATACAATCTGGAAACAATAGGTTTCCTGAAAAAACCAGAGCACAGTTCACAATGTTAATTAATGCACAGGACACGACTGTGATCAATTGCTTCACAAACCTTGTAGATGACCACCAACTAAATTAAAGATTATTATTATTATTATTATTTTCATAGATGCTGTTTTTTTTTAGTGGAAGTAGAACTTTGATGCACACACAGTCACTCATTTTCTAAGCTCCATAAAAATTAACATCATCTAGAAGCACATTCAAAACCACAACTCTTCCCTAATCAGTTCTTGATGGTTCAGAAACATTCCATCTGCTACTTCATCTTTTAGACTTGTGCAGTTACAGTGTTCATAAATGATGGTCAAGTTGTGAATATGCAGGTAACTGCTAAGTTATCCCTCCGTGCTTTAGCCAGAAGAATCTTACTTTCAAAAGTGTTTGACGTTTGGCAAATGTTGTTTGTCTCTTTTCACTATTAGCATTCATATCCTACTATAAAATGTGGAAGGGTATGGTGGCAGTGATAATTAATTCACACCTGTAATTCTTCAGAAGAAATTGAATTAAACCTTCAAAAATTTCAGAAAAATCATACATACTATTCTGACTACACATTCTACAGACTGATACACAAATTAATTTAACTTTGGAAATCATTATCATCAATATGGTTTCCAGCTACTGGCCAGGCATGCTTTGTACACAAGCCTCTCCATTTTCTTTCTTCCCACCACCTCTCTTTGACCACCTTCCTCCTCCATCCCTTTGTCTTCCTCTGGGTTGTTTACTATGAATCTTCATTTCATCTTTTTTCCGTGGGAGTTTTTGCTCCTTCATTTTCCTAACATGCTCATACTATCTTAGTCTGGCCTATTCTTTTATTTACAGTGTGTCCAATCATTTAATTCCTTATCCTCTCCATTCTCGTCTCACCAATTCTGACCATAAGAACTTTCATTTCTCTTGCTTATATTTTCTAATGTCCCACTTCTTCAGTATCCAGGTTTCAGCACTGTATGTTGGGATAGGAACGTGGTATGTGTAATAGATTACTTCCTTACTTCTCTGTGGCATATTCCTGTTCAATATCAAGCTTCTGACATTTCTTAAAACTGGTTTTGCCTGCCTTTCTGTTTTAGTTACTATTTTTCCGTCTGCTTTATTTTACAACACTTCCAAAGTATTTGAAACTATTTACCTTCACCAGCTGTAAGCATAACAATTTCTCTGTTCTCCTTCTTGATTGTTGGTATATACTCACTTTTATTCACATTTAATGTGATATGATATTCATCCATACTATCTGCTCAAACATCCAGCTGCCACTAAACTTCCTCTTCACCATTCCCCCAGATCGTCAAGTCGTCCACAAAAGTCATCATCTTAAGGTTTTCCTATGCCAACCTTAATGCCATATTCTTTATTATATTCTGAGCATGGTGAGTGAGTGGTAACACTCTGGCCTCACATTCAAGAGGACACAGGTTTGAATTCCCATCTGGACATCCTGATTTTGTTTTTCCATGGTTTCCCAAATCACTCCAGGTGAATGCTGGGATGCTTCCTTTAAAAAGCCTTGGCCCACTTTTTTCCCCGATCCTTGTCAGTCCTTTCCTACCTGTAATGACTTCTGTGGCGATGAGGCAAAAGCCTCAAATAATTAAAAAAATCTCCATCATATATTTCATGGTTACTATGGTCAGAGGGCACTTGCTTTTAGCCCATTTATTTGCTTTGGCTGATCTATTCTTTCTACCCATATTTTCATAAAGCTCATACTTCCCTGTTGTAAATCAATCACTCCACTAGTTGTATCTTTTGAGACTCCTCTGTTCTCCATTACCTTCCACACCTTAATCCTGTATACACAATCATACACATTCTTGGTATCAGGGGATATCAACAGCAGATTCTTTCCATACTCGTGTTTTTCTTGCATCTGTCTCATCACAGGTATCAGGTCTGCCGTTGATCTCTCTGAAACCTTACTGCTCGTTGGTTAACTCTTTTTGTATCCTGTTGCATATTCTTTACCCAAGAATAATCTCATACAAGTTGGCACAGTGGCACATCAGTATGATTCCTTTATAGTTTTAAAACTCTTTCCTGCTTCCTTTTTTGAAGATAGGTACCATTATACCTTTCTTCCACTTTGATATTGTCCTCTCCTTTCATATCTCTCTCATCACATGATATAAAAACTGTTTTCCTACTACTCCTACTGCCATTACAAGTTGCACACTTTTTAGTTAATGCCCTGGTGTCTTTCAACTATTCATTTTACCCAGAGCTGCCTCTGCTTCTTCTATTGTTAGACCGTTTCCTTTCTTTCTACGTGGCTGTTCTCCTGTGGAACTGTGTCGTCAACTGTTCAGCCAAGTTTCATATCTTCTTTAGTTTTTCTGTACTGTTTATTTTATTTCCATTCTCATCCCGCATGTTGAGATTTTCACTCAAATCCTTCCTTATTACTATTCCATACTTTCCTATTACCTCTGCTATCTTCTTCCATCATCTCAGTTGATTTCTCCAGCCATTTCCTCCTTTCCTCTGCCACTATTTTTTGGCCTCATTATTTCTCTTTATATATTCATCTCTTGTTTACAGTATCATCTGTCTCACCATTCTCTATGCACCCAGTTTTTAAACTTCACTTGTTCTATTACTCTCATCCATCTTATAGTGTCTTTCCATATTTTTGTGTTACTAGTCCTTCAACACAATGGTCCTGCCACCACAACCAACGTCCTTTTAAATCCTTCCCACTCCTCTTTCACTGCCTCCATTTCCCCTGCAGGTATCTTACTCCTTATTATTCTCTGGTATTACTATTCATTACTTCTCTCTTTCAATATTCGTAACATTATTTTCTTGTCTTTTAGATTTTATCCTACCTGCCATTGTCCTTAGCTTGATTACCAACAGCCAGCAATAACTAATGCTTTTAATGGTATTACCTTCACATATGCCACACTCCAATTCTCAATTAAATATTATGTAGTCCACTAGTCTTCATCTGTTAACATTACTGCACCAGGTTACCTTGTAGCTCTCTTGCATTTTATACTATGAATTTCCTGTTCATAACCCACTTCTCTATAAGAAATCCAGTAGCTTTTCCCCTTCTTCATTCCTGCACTACCCATCCTTCTGTTGCCAATACTCCCTCAAATCCTCTCTTGTTATGTTCACATAGGCATTCAATTCTACCAAAATATTATAATTTTGACATTTCAGCAGTTCTTGTTAAAACTCGTCTATCTTTATATGGGCAGCCTACTTGTGTGGCATTTACTTGCAGTATTTCCAGGCTTGTAACTGCTACCATGGCCATCTTTATTCTATCACTTATCTCTTTTTACATCCATCTTTAGTCCTTCTGTCAAAACTATACCTGCTTCATTTCTCTTTCCTTACTTATTTCTAATCCAGCATGGTCGAAAAACCTCTCTTCAGTTCTTTTCTGCCTCGTACTTTCCACAATATCTCACGCAGCTTCTATCAATTATATCCACAATTTTCTTCACTTTCGCAGTTATTGTTAAAATGTTTAGAGCTCCAATTCAAGCATTTCCAATCCACTTCTTTATCCTTAGATCCATTGTTTTCTGAGGCTTGTTTGTACTTTGAAAGGTAGCCCAATCCACTACCGGCTAGTTAGGCCTGTTGTAGCTCCACTAGAGCCACATTATATCCAACAGGGCCTTCACATTTACCAATTTACCATAGCAGTTGCCAGGCACTCATCCACAGTATACCTCACCCCCCACTAGCAGTCTTCTACTAGTCGTTTGTCTTCCACCACACACAGGAGAGGTTGGGCTTTAAGAGTCACCTTGGAAATATGTTTGATAAACTGGCCCTGGAGGGCAATGCTATTTGAATTATGATTATCTAGTGAGTGAAATTATGTAGTAGAAATCATATTCTGGTATCCTACCTGGTCATATCATATATATATATATATATATATATTATTCCTATAAGGTATTTTTTTTTTGTGACAAACCATTATCTCCCTTCATACTTAATCGAAATCAATGGATGACGTCTCATTTTAAAGGTTATAAAATTCACTTTGGTCACATCATATTTTAAGAAAGAAATTTTTCGGAAATCGACCTATAAAGGGCAAAAATGTCAATTTTTCTAAAATTTGATTTTTTGTGTTACGAGTCATTTATCTCCATTGATACCTATCTGTAATCGGTAATGAAGTATCATTTTAAAGATTGGTGACATCTTATATTAAGACAGGAATTTTTTGTAATTCAACGTTAAAAAGGGCAAAAGTGTAAATATTTCTGTAATGCGTTTTTGTGTCATGAGCCATTTATCTCCCTTAATATCTAACCAATATAGATAAATGAGGTATTATTTTAGATATTAAGGTCTCCGCCATGGTAACATTATATTTTTAGAAAGGAAGTTTTCGTAATTTGACCCTTAAAGGGCATAAATGTCAATATTTCTAAAATGCGTTTTTTGTGTCTCGAGCCATTTATCTCCCTGGATATCTAACCAAAATCGATAAATGGAGTTGCGTTAAGAATAGTAATGTTTCAACTTTGGTGATATCAAATATTAAGAAAGATTCTTTTTTTTTAATTTGACCCTTAAAGGGAAAAAGCGTCAATGGTTCTACAATGCATTTTTGTATTCCGAGTCATCTATCTCCTGTGATTTCTGATGGGTATAGATAAATGAGGTATTGTATTAAAGATTGAGGTCTCTGTCACGGTAACATTATATTTTTGGAAAGGAAGTTTTTGTAATTTGACCCTTAAAGGGCAAAAATGTCAATATTTCTAAAATGCATTTTTTTTTCTCTTGAGCCATTTATCTCCTTGCATATCTAGCTGAAATCGATAAATGAAGTAGGATTATGAATATCAATGACTCTAGTTTGGTGACATTGTATATTAAGATTTTTTTTAAATTAAACCCTTAAAGGGAAAAAGTATGAATGGTTCTACAACGCATTTTTGTGCCATGAGCCATTTATCTCCCTTAATATCTAATCAATATAGAAAAATGAGGTATCATTTTAGAGATTAAGGTCTCCGCTGTGGTAACATTATATTTTTAGAAAGGAAGTTTTCGTAATTCGACCCTTAAAGGGCATAAATGTCAATATTTCTGAAATGCGTTTTTTTGTGTCTCGAGCCATTTATTTTCCGGGTTATCTAACCGAAATCGATAAATGAATTAGGATTATGAATATTAATGTCTCAAGTTTGGTGACATTGTATATTAAGATTTTTTTTATTTAAAATTAAATTCAACCCTTAAAAAGAGAAAGTATCAATGGTTCTACAACACACTTTTGCGTCACAAGCCATTTATCTCCCTTAATATCTAACCAATATTGATAAATGAGGTATCATATTAAAGATTAAGGTCTCCGCCATGGACACATAATATTTTTGGAAAGGGATTATTTTGTAATTTGACCCCTAGAGGACAAAAATGTCAATATTTACGAAATGCGTTTTTTTGTATCTCGAGCCATTTATTTTCCGGGATATCTAACGGAAATCGGTAAATGAAGTAGTATTATGAATAGTAATGTCTCAGCTTTGGTGATATCATATATTAAGATTTTTTTTTTTTTTTTGAATCAACCCTTAAAGGGAAAGAGTATCAATAGTTTTACACCGTATTTTTGTGTCATCAGCCATTTATCTCCATTAATATCTAACGGAAATAGATAAATGAGGTATCATTCTAAAAATTAAGGTTTCTGCTGTGGTCAAATTACATTTTAAGAAGTGAATTTTTCTGAATTTAACCCCTAAAGGGAAAAAATATCAGTATTTCTAAAATGTGTTTTTTGTGTCTTGAGACATTTATCTCCCTTGATAATTAAACAAAAATGATAAATGAGGTATCATTTTAAAGACTTAGGTCTTCATAAGTTCTTTGGTTACGTTACGCCTTTTTTTAAGAAAGGAATTTTCAAAAATTTGACCCTAAAAGGGCAAAGTATTAATATTTCTACAACGCATTTTTCCGTCATGAGTTATTTATCTCCCTTTATGCCTAACCAAAATGGATAAATGAGGTATCGTTTTAAACATTAAAGTATCTGCTTTTGTCACATCATATTTTATGAAAGAACTATCTCCAAATTCAACCTTTAAGGGGCAAAAATATCATCATTTCTAAAACTTTTTTTTCCTACTTCGCTTGATTGCAAACCGAAATCGATATATGAGGTATCATTTTAAAGAGCAAGGTGTCTGCTTTGGTAACACAATATTTTATAAAGAATTTTTTTTGGAATTCGACTCTTAAAGGGCAGAAGCATCAATATTATTACTACGGCGTGTTATTATCTTCAATTAGGTAAAATCATATATTAAGAAAGAGTTTTTGGAACTTGATGCTTAGATTGGTCACACATATGAGACAGTTCAGAGCCAAGTTCCTAGATTGCAGCAGCAGACATCACAGAGATGTCAATAAACTTTTTTATACATTAAGTAACTTTTTGGATATTTTTTTCTACTATGGCAACATTTTTGTTTTGCTATACAATTCCAATGTAAACATTTTATTGGCAGAGCAACACATATCACAGATATGTTGATATGCTGTGTGCATTTGGTTCACGTTGGTTGTTTTCTGTTAAGAACAGTGACAGTTTGTCGTGCATACCATATAGAGTGTTTTAAATTTTTTTAACTGTTTCGTAAGATGTTGTAAATATTTTGATGCCTACCTATTACACTAAACAAATAAATATTTGCTATGAAAGTGCGGTTCTACTTTTCATTATATTACAAGCATTCAACCTCATTATTGATCATATTTTATTTGCTAAATTTTCACATGGGTCTTCTAGTTCTCTAAATTGCGTACAATGCAGCAAAAATGAAACAGCCTTAAACAGTTCAATTATCTTCCATTAAAATTAAAATAGCACCTGGAAATCACATTTATAATTATCCACAAAATTCCTTTTCTTATTACATAAAGAATTGGTAAAAGTCTATTTAACGTAACAGTTTTTTTACGGTAATGATAAAATTAGTATTTTGGTTAAGTAATGTCTTGCGTACATGAGTTTTCAGTGATTGAAACAATAATAAGAGTTGTTATAGTATTAGAATAGAATTTTTGTTTCAATTTAATGATAAAAATAGCATTCATATATTAAAACAACATGTGTGGTGTATTTATTACACCAAGCATGGTAGATAAGTGGCCTCACATTCTGGATGACATGAGTTTAAGTCTTTGTCCAGCCATCTGGATTTGGGTTTTACGTGGTTTCCCCCAATCACTCCAGGGGAATGCATTGATGGTTCCTTCAAAATGCCATGGCCAAATTCCTACCCATTGCTTGGCCTCAGTCCTTTCCCACCTCTAACGATCTTGGCTAGGCTTAAATAATAATAATAATAATAATAAAATATTTTTGTTACAAGTTTGTTGTTTTGTAGATTTAGCTTGAGTCGTGAAATGTGAAAATTAATTGAAAATTTATTACAGATGAGAGCATAGTAAAGAAAACATAAAAATGATTTAACTGAATCTTATGCTGTCATAGAAGTATGTATAACACTAAGTGTAGATGCTGATCAGCACTCACAAGGTTTGGGAACTGGGGTATTTATTTCCAAGTTGTGTGGAACAAAAAAATTCCTAAAATTATAGCTTGAATTTTAAAGTGACATCTGGTAGTTGTTGGTGTCAAACAAGACACTTGCAACCTATCCTCCAAATTTTTTAGTGTTGTGGATACAGATACAGGTGCAAAATAATCCAACTTTTTTGGTGAAGATAGACTACTCAGAAATGTCGTAAATTGGGACATTGATTCAAAACAGTGCAATAGGCAACTAAAATTTGTGGAATATGTAGCATGTTTTCAAATAAGATTCCTGAGTGGAAAGGCTGGTATAGCTTATGAGCCATTAAATAAGTAGATTTGAAATATGATTTCCATTAGTCTTTCTTGTTCATTAAAAATAATGCAGGATAGGAAAAATAAACCATCACCTACCACAGATGAAGGCAGGAGGGCGAGATGAACACAGAAAAAACACAGAAACAAACAAATTGCATAATATTTCCATGAGAAACCTTATTCAAGTGAGAGGCAAGACATTTGGTGGGCGGAAAGCCTCTCACATGAATAAGATTATTCACCAAAATATTGTGCAATTTTCATCTTGTCCTCCTGCCTTCATCTGTGGTAAGTGATAGATTCTTTCCCCCTATCCTACCGTATTTTTAGTGCCCAATTGCAGTCAGTTTCTTTGTTTCCATTATCCGTATATTTCTTGTTCATTAGTTATGATCTCATGTGAGAACAGAATTGGAGTAAGTTACCAAGGGAAATGATGAATAATTTACCAAAAACATTGAAAGAATATAAAGTTAATATTTGTAGAGGGAAAATGTAGGTGGGTGCAGGAAAGGGGGAAGATGGGTGTTTAGGGAAATTTCCACCGGAGCATGTGCTCCATTGCAATTAAATTAAATTAAATTTGAACCAATACATACCTTTTTTCAGCAACTACGAATTGCATGTTTGGTTATACAGAATCCCAGAAATGCACACAATTTCTAGGACTAGCTGCAATTACTTCATTTGAATGCAATTTCCAAGGACCTCTCTTAGTTGCTGAATTTGTTTAGTGCTTCCTGAAAAATTGTCACCAAATCATTGTGACCTACCCTTTCTTATCACAAAACATATTGACGTGCTATTCTCTCATTCATCTCATCTCTTCAGTTACAAAATTCCAGGAAGTAATGACTTCCTGGATCATCTGATCACACATTCCAGTTCCTACAGTGCAAAAAATTTAATCCAATTGCTTAGTATATAACACACTCTTTACAAATAACCAGCCTTCCTCAATAATAGCCAACTCTCTGAAAATTGAAACTTAACAAAACAGCCTCTGATTCAGATTGTTTGTGGGCCAGTTCTGATAAATTCTTGTGTGCACTCATGATTCACTTACTATGGAAACTTTAAACATATATTTTTCTTAGTCCCAACCCAATCATCATTTTGTCTATGTATCCCAGTCACTCATCCCCACTCTCAGGCAACACATTCAGTTATATACTGGTATGCCTTTTCTGTAATTGGGTTTTAAACATATTTGTTACTGCCTCTAATCTAATTGTCTAGTTTATAGTGAGAAAACATAGTAGGTTGTACTTTTATTTATTTACTAGCATTTACCCGCTGCTTCGCGCGCACAGGTATTGCCGTGTATAGAAATACTCTACCCTTTTGTGGTTTATTATCAAATATCAACTTGTAGAAGCAAAAAATATAAATTTAATTTAAATATTTTCCTTTTCATTAGTTATTACCTTAGATTCAGTTTTCTTACTATAGTTCGAAAGTTTTTTTTATAATTATAGTTTAACACAATATTATATATTAAACATAAGAAATTAAAGCTTTGTGAAATATTACCCCTACCGGTCCAATGAGGATGTGTAGAGAATTAGTTGATCTTTTTGGCAAAAATTTGGAACATACTTTAATGGGTATAAAAAGTGCATATTAATGCAAAACAAAATGAACCTTACACATAAGGCAACACGAAAGTTACTGTCTTCGGTAGTGGTGGCAGTACAGTCGACAATCTTTTCTAAAAATATCTCTGTCACCAACGATAGCATTAGCTACAAGTAATCTGAAATCGCTGACTAATTTTCATAACACGATATGTGTACTTTCTTATGCCGTGGGTAGTAACATGTATTTCTTGCTTAGTAACTTTTATGCGGCTACCAAAATTTCCAGCAATCTTTTTTCATTGTATCTCAAAACTGAAGTGGTTAGGTTGAAATGTGACTTGGACCAGATAAAACATGTCGCCAAAGCGATGCAGAAATATTGGCTGGACATGCACAATATTTGTTTTGTTTCCAGATGTACATGTCATCACTGACAAGGTACTCATTAAAGTTGCTTATTAATTACCAACAATAACTGAATTATTCATGCATTGCTGATGCAAGAACATTCCGGTCCAGGCTGTATTTAGACCTAATCACAACTTATACTGTGTTGCCGCTTCAAAATCAAATGATGCAGATACACCTAAACACATGAAATGTATTGCTAAATAGATTTTTGGTAATGACAACATTGTATGTTTCAGGATTAAAAGTACGCCTAGCATAAATTATAACAATTAATTTCATAATACAACTTCAGTTTGTAGTTCAGTAGGGCTAAAACACGTGAAATATTACGTTGTGTCACAATGTGAAGTTTATTTTTTTCATCTTCCAAGCGGTTGTGATTAGGTTGAAATGTGGCCTGCAACAGATTAAAAATGCCACCAAAGGCACAAGGAACTATACATATAACTGATTTTTACTTCCGATATCTCAAGAACTACCGGAATGGGAATGTTAATGATCCTCAAAATTATAGGCCGATCTCATTAACCTCAAATTTTGCAGGATTTTAGAACACATCATCTATCCAAATGTCATGTGGTTTTTGGATGAAGGTGAGCTTTTAAACCCAAATCAACATAGATTCAGAAAAGGCCGATGCTGCGAAACACAACTTGCTCTTTTAATTCACGACTTGAGCCGTATTAGAGATGAGAAATCCCAGGTTGATTTAGTTCTATTAATCTTTAAAAAAAGTGCCTCACACTAGGAAACTTCGAGATTACGGCATATCTAGACAAATCTGCGACTTTGTTGCAGACTTTCTGGAGGGCAGAACACAGTGTGTAGTTCTCGATGGTGAGTGTTCATCACTTACTGAAGTGAGGTCCGGGGTTCCTCAGGGAAGTGTGATAGGGCCTCTGTTGTTTCTCATATACATTAATGATTTGTGCAACATAATAAGGGGGATGAAAACATTATTTGCCAATGATGCTATTATTTATCGCGAAATCACAACCCAGGACGACTGCACTTTGTTACAATACGATATTATGAAAATAATTGCGTGGTATAAAGATTGGCAGTTGGAGTTAAATGCTAAAAAGTGCCAAGTCATGCGTGTAAGTAATCATTTAGCTTTGAATATACAATTAATGGTACTGTCCTTAGAATGGTAGATTCCACTAAATACCTAGGGGTAACAATTCGTAATAATTTGTTGTGGAATGAACATATCGAGAATGTAATTGGGAAAGCAAATCGTATGTTTCGATTTCTAGGTCGTAATTTAAAACAATGCACTCTGGAAGTTAAATCGATTGCATACAAGTCACTAGTGTGGCCTCATTTAGAATATTGTTGCTCTGTATGAGGTCCCCATCAAAAGGGATTAATGGAGGCATTAGAGATGATCCAAGGACGAGCCGCCCGATTTGTGACAGGTATATATAGTTGGAGGGAAAGCGTAAGTGTGATTTTGAAGGAGTTAGGTTGGGAAGACCTGGAGCACCAAAGGCGTTGCTCTTGACAGAAGCTAATTGGAAAATTCTCGACTGACGTATTTCGGAATGACAGTAAACAAATATTGCTACTAGCAACATTCATATCTCGGAATGACTGTGAAAATAAGATAGGAGAAATCAGGGCCAGAACCGATTCATTTCTGTACTCATTTTTTCCATGCGTGATTAGGGAGTGGAATAGAAAGGATTTACCGGGCGACTAAACATAAAATCCAACAGGAGTAGCTTTCGATAAAGTACTCCGGCCATCCTGATCTGGGTTTTCCATGGTTTCCCCAGATCGCTCCATGCGAATGCTGGGATGGTTCCTCACAATATCCCATGGGCGCTTCCTGCCATATTCCGTATATCCCTTCCAAACCATTCCCTTCCCAGATAGGTGCAATGCACCCTCCGCCACCCACTTTTAGTTAATCTCAGAGTAATAGTTATAGTAGTAATAGTAAGCGATCTACATCACAAAATTTTATTCTCTAATTTGAAATTGTCTATTGCTATTCACTTACAAGTTTTGGCGACCCGGTATCTTGAAAACCCTTCACTATCAATATTAAGCATAAAATTACTCACCGTAAATGTTACACTTCTGTTATGTTTATTGAAGAGTTAAAATATTATTTAGTGGTTTGAGTAATGAATTCTGTATAATTATATTTATCAAAATTGATAAAACCTGGAAATTTTAACCTAAGATCCATATATACAGTCCAGACATATTCATCTTTGGAGAAACACATGATTTTAATAGTAAATTAAGCAACAGTCTATTAATGCTGACTAGTCTAATTCAGGTATTCTGTTTATTTACTGCATTCAAGACAACTGAAAAACTAAATATTCAAAGTCAAAATATTAAACAGAATTCTAAATTAAGTTTTGTGATTTTTTTTCTTTCAGTTTTTTGTGCAACGATTGAACATTGCAACACCCCTGTTTATTGTATTAATACTTACTTCTGGCAGTTTGAGCCATATGCAACTTCTCAAACTGTATACATTAACCTTTTGGCGTGCCGACCGATAGTTTTTTCAATGCTTAATTTGCATTATGGGAGGTAATCCCCATTTATGAAATAATTGAGGCCCTTCTCTTCAAAATTACTTTAAAATCAAATAATAGCACTTTACTATTATTAAATGCCTTGGTTTAATTTCATCAAATTAAATTACAAAACCAACTTCACAGCTAATTTCTTAACTATCCACAGAGATTCTATTTCTTGTTGAATTAAACGATATTATTCTATATTTACTACAGTATTATACACACTACTGTCTGTGGAAACCAGTTAGAATTAAGTATTTACATCCTTTCAAAAAAAATTATTTATAATTAGGAAATTAACACACACACACACACATACACAGACACCAAAATCAATTAGGAATTATAATTAACTACGGTATCTGCACCGTGTATAACAGATATGTTATACCATCTCAATTACAAAATGATTCATATGTCATAATTTTATGCCTAGAAATGTATTTAATTATTCCCTTCATACCTCGGTACAAATAAGTCATTAGCTGATTCCATAGATTTTAATTGTGACCGTTAGCTCTGAAACATCACCCAAATTGATGCGGTAATTTTTGCAGTGTTCCTGTTCAAATAATGAGACTCAGCTTGCTTACAGATTTATAATAGTATAAATTTCACATGTCTAGTAAATAACATTACAAACTGAAACAAATTAAAACAAATAAAAATAATTAATTAATGTCAATCTTATACACTACAGTAAACAAATTAAATTAAATCAAATGTGTAGACCAGAATTCTGTATTCCTGATGGCCTTCTGATTTGCCTTAAAAAGGTCATCGATGGTGCAGGTTTCAGGTAGGACTCTGCATGCCAGGAGATGCTGCTTCTTGAGCTCACCACATTCACATAATTCATTTGCAGTAGTGTAACCCCATTTATTGATGTTGGATCTGCATCAGAACATTTTACTTCTAGTGTGTTGTGCTAACTAGCATGAAGTGATGTATGGCCGGAGCAAAAGGAACCATGTTTTCTGCCACTAAGGTCTCCTTCTTACTTTGACTAGTGCCATTTTTGAATGTGTTACATTGTTATTTTTTATGCAGTGTTTGAAGACTGGTTTGTGTGTCAGCACTGAATATCTACTATATAATTTCGTTGGCTCATCCTGTCCGCTCCTACTGGCGTGGTTTCTGAAGTAGCTATTGGCTAGTCCCGTGACGCCCACTGTGAGCTGACATAAGCTAATGAAATTATTAAGATATACTTTAATCTCTTTGCTGTCATTAAGTTTTCTTTTCATAAAATTTCATTTTAAATTAAAAATTTCATTCAGTTTAGTTACAAACATATTGTAAAGTTTACATGTGGGAAAAAAATCAAACAAAATTTGACTTAATGATTCAGTGAAGTCGTCACCCCCATTTTTTAATCACTATTGTCACAATCCTTGGCCATCTTTAGGCATTTTCATTGGACATAAAACTTGATATTGCATCAGAAAATAGGTTAAGGGTAGTAAAAAGAAAAAGTAGGGCGACTTTTTTTTTTTACACGTTGTATGAATTTTGACTGTAGGAGGATCATTACATTATTATATGTATTATGTGTATTTTGTGTCTGTGTATGTTTTTATATGTTGTAATCGTTTTATCTATTTATCAAACTGATAGAATTGTTATCAGCTATGGAGTAGGAAGGCGAACACAATCCCAAAATACACAATATTTTGGACCATGCCCTTTTTCAAGTTTGTGCAAGCACCTAAGATCAAACACAGCCATATTTAGATTGGAATTACTGGTAGATGTGGTGAAGGGAGCAAAGTTAATATCATTGGAAATATTAATTGTGGGAAAGAAATTAACCAAAATAAGGAAAAGTGAACATGTAAAAGAGGAGATTTAAAAAAAAAATTATAATGACAAAAAAATCAAATAAACAATTGAGATAATGTATATATACATATATTATTTTAAATTTATATATAATTAGATTTAATTATATTATTTTGCTTTCTTCCAGAGATTAGTCATGATGTTGATGTATGCACAGGTATTAGCTCTGAATCACTGCCCCTCTAGTTGTGCTGTGTTTGAATTTACCCCCACCATTTTCCTGGCCAACGATCTCTCTGTGAGGCAGTCTCCCACATCACCCAGCTCCCATCATTTTCCCCTGTTGACAAAGGGATTGTTCCGAATATTTCTGTATCAGTTGTATTTTTGCCTTTTTTTGTGTTCGCAGCCCACATTCATCATGGTGGCTCATTTCCCTATCCTAATTCCTTTTCGCTACTTAGTGCCTTTGATTTCATTGTTTACTATAATTATACTCACAAGATACTTATAAGAGGGTGAAAAGACAAGAATTATCTGATATTTAGGCCCAGAATGTGCTGGTAGGCCAATTCCTACCTGCAAAGTTTGGATTGGAAAGTGGTATCAGGAAGTAATCTAATGGTTCTGATTGTGAAGCAGGTATTGAAGTCACAAGTTTTGCGAGAGCTGTCGTGGAGTGCCACAGGGTAGTCTAGATTTTGTGGGAAAACATTTTGATGGGTAACATATTAGAGGTAAGGCTGATGTAAGAACTTTGGCAATGGAGGCAGGTGAACTGGTATTTGAGGTAAGATATTTGGGTAGGTTTTGAGGGTGGTAGAAATACAATATGTTTTGGTGGGTAGAAGCATATTGCACGTTTTGCAACAGTCCCGTTATGAGAGAAGGAGCCGTAGGTTGGGTAAGGAGCATTAGAGAGATGGTATTTGTGCAAAAGTAGATTTTTTTTAGGTTAGGTAGCCTGCTAAAAGTGTCTTGGGGGTTGAGGAAAGGATAATGCAGAAGACTTGATGCATTTCAGGACATCCCATGTCATTTTCAGCAGGCCACCTAATACTAAAAACTATTCTTGTACAGATATATCCATCCTCTAATGCTCCTAAACCACTTTATGGCTCCTTCCCTTGTAACAAGCCTCGTTGCAAGACGTGCAATAAACATCCATCCACCATTACCTATTGTAACGCTACCCCTTGTAAAACCTATCGCCTCATAGGTTATGTTACCTGTACCACATCCTGTCTCATATACCAGCTTACCTGCCTCATGGCCATCTTAGAACATCAGGACATATTCTCATTTTACAAAAATGAAATTTCAAGAATGACATGATCGCTTTGAACCCATATTGAAGCCAGTGAAAAAGTTTGAGTTTTAAAGTTTTTGGCAAAAAAGGTGGGTTGGGATTCATATAACTACTTTGACGCTTATTGTAAGATCTGAATTACTGCCTTCTAATTACTACTTGTTTCAAAAGACCCCCTTGCTACATCTCCATCTACATCCATACTCTGCAAATCACAAACATTGTGGGTGGCAGAGGGTGCTAAGCACCAATCCTAAACCCACCCATTCGAATCCCGAATAGTGCGAGGAAAGAAGGAATACATAAAAGTATCAGTACGGCATCTTATTTCTCTAATCTTATCCTTACGGTCATTGCGACCTAAATAGGTTGGCGGAAGAAGTATTTTATTGCACTCAAAATTTAAATTTTTTCGCATATTATCGAATAAATTCAAACGCAAGCTACATCGTCTGTCTTCCTAACTATCCCAGCCCAATCTATGTATCAATTTTGTGACGCTTTCATAAGGGCTGTAACAAGCAACGAATCGAGTGGCTCTACGCTGCACCCTCTCCACTGAGTCAATCAGAACCTTGCGATATGGATCCCAAACCCCACAACAGTAATCCAGATGCTGACACACTAGTGTTTTATACGCTATCTCCTTTGTATGAGCATTACAATTCCTCAAAATACGACCTATGAATCTTAATTTAGAATTAGCCTTGTCTACGACGGAAGTTGTGTGCATGTCCCATTTCATGTCTCTTTGTACTATCACCCCCAGATACTTCACGGAATCAACCGTGTCAACAGGTGAATTGTTTATTTTGTACTCGTGAAAAAACTGATTCTTCTTGTTACTTAACCGCATTGCCTTGCACTTTTTGCAATTATGTGTAAGCTGCCATTTATGGCACCAATCGAAAATAGCGTCCAAATCGCACTGAATTTCTAAGGAACCGTCGGAGCACCTTATTTCCCTATAGATAACCGCATCGTCGGCAAAAAATCGCAACCAGCATTTGATGTTGTCACCTAGATCGTTTATAAAAATTAGGAATAGAAGTGGACCTATTACACTTCCTTGAGGAACGCCCGAAGTAACATTTATCTTAGAAGAGGCTTCCCCATCAACAATGACATACTGTGATCGGCCAGTTAGAAAATCACGTGTCCACTCGCAAATCTGAGCTGAAATACCATAAGCTCGAATCTTCGCTAAAAGTCGGTTGTGTGGCACAGAATCAAAAGCTTTCTGAAAATCCAAAAAACTGCATCACCTTGCGAACCTGCATCGATAACTTTCATTATATCGTGGGAAAATAGGGCCAGTTGTGTTTCACATGATCTCTTCTTCCCAAATCCGTGTTGACACGGTGTAAGTAACTCGTGATCATCTAGAAACTTCATAATGTTCGAGCATATGACATGTTCCAGAATTCTGCTGCAGAACTGCTGCTTTCATGTTTGAACAAATGAAAGCTAAAGATTTTAACATGTGTTCCGATTCATCCCTACCTGCAGGGTGATTCGGAACACCATGAAAAAAAAAGTTTGAAAAAATGAAATTGCTTAAAGAATATTTTTCACTCGCAGCAGCCTTAAAAAAAGTAAGACGCGAGTTTTTTTTTGTCCAAATTCATAGTTAAAACTAAGTACCTTTCAACCTTTTTTTCACCTTAGAAGTTCAAAAGTGTTCCGATTTACCCTGTTTTACAGTATATATTTAATTTTTTTGTTTGATTTTTTTGCCATTATAATTTTTTAAAGTGTAAAAAAATTCTCATCTTTTACAACTCCCCCCTTCACCCTCTTAAAACATATTTAGCCGTTTTGATCATAGACATTTGTGAGATCTCAGTCACATGTTTTTATATTATTGAAAAGGTCTTTTGTATTTGTGAATTATGGTTTTTGTTGCTGTTACCTGCTCGTCTTCAACTTTGAGTAGTAAAATTGTTGGTAATAGTGGTTTTAATTATGGTCAAGGCTGCATATGTTGCAATAAATGTGGAACTAGAAATATTTGTTATAAGGGTGACTGCCGATTTCATCACGGAATTATTGTTGTTTTGGCCATTGAAAGCAACTGTGAAAATGTATTTAAAACATTCAACACAGGTTTTGGTTTTAATGTATTTTGCTACTTGACATAAGCTGTGTTGCAGCTCCTATAATTGTTGGTGGGCAGTTGGGATTTATTGGAATAGTTCATAAAAGTAGAATAGAACTATAGCTCCATTCAGAAGATTTAACAAATTTTCATTTCATTATCATTTAATTAAATCTGTGTGCAAAACTGATCGATTTAACAATAGTAATGGAAGTTGACATAGCCATGAGCATTTAATAACAGCCAATTTAAGGAGTATTTTACAGATGTACTTTTGGATTAAAAATCTGAATCTTATAGTGAAGGTGATTTAGTAAATGTAAAATGTTAGAACAATTTTATGATTTAATATCAGACATTAATGATACAAGGTTTTCTTACTTCCAGAATGAAAACTCAACATTTGTTCTTCCAATAATTGCTAATATAGACATGTGCCAGAAAATTCAAAGATGGAACTTACTATGCTTCCATATGATATGCTAAAATTACATTGCTTTTGAGGATTTTCATAAATTTTAGATGTTGAAGGAAGAATATACAAACTTTCATGCCTTTTCAAGGAATGTTATTTTGTGTTCATTTTTAAAGCTGCTTGATTTCTCCACTTAGCTGGTGTTACTTAGCTGCCAGAATGAGGAGTTGTGACATGACATTATGCCTGAATATCTTGAAGTTGTGATGTAATTAAACTTATCTTATTCTGTCTCAGTGTTAGGGAAGTTGATGATAGCTTACTGAAATGTATTAGGATTATCTATTATGAAAGGAAGTGGTTTGTAAATCAGCAGTGTGGTTTTACGGAATGTTGTTAATTTAAATGTCAGTTAGTGAGTTTTGTGCGAGAGATTTTTGATGAAATGTGTGAGAAAGGCTAAGTTTATAATTTTCTGTAGGATTCCTTCAAACCAAGCATGGTGGTTGAGTAGTCAACCCTCTGGCCTCACATTTGGGAGGATGCAGGTTCGAATCATTGTCCGGGCAGCCAGATTTGGGTTTTCCATGGCAAATGCCGGGATGCTTCCTTCGAAAATGTCATGGCCGAATCCATTAATTACGTGAGCACAAATGGAGGGGGCGAGGGGGGGGCCAGCGAAATCTCCCTCAAAGAACAGTAGAAGGTTGATCTCACATTAGGGTGGGGAGAGGAGGTTCTGATCTACTGCCCCCTATAATAATAATAAAATCATAGTTGGGAATCAGAATGTGCTTTTATTGGCATAAAATTACAACTGATTGCTGAAACAAGAATGGTGTTAAAAGTGTAATAGAACTAGCGAATAGTGCCTGCTAGAATATGAAAAATCTTGTAGTTTCTAATATTGATCTAGGGCTCGAAAAGAACTTCTTAAAAGTATTTGTGGAGCACTGCATTTTATTATGCTAGTATAGTGTGGACTTTACGAATACCAGAAATAAGTAAAATTAATATATTTGAAATGTGGTGTTATAGACAGGTGCCCAAAATTAAGTGGACGGATAAACTATGAAATCAATGTGTGTTCTTGCACAAAGAAAAGGCAGTTTTAAAACATGTGAGATTGAATCATTTATTAGTTGTTGGAACAGTTGAAAGATAGAGCTTTAAGGATAGACAAAGATTAGAACGTATGAAATAGAACAGAAAAAATTCTTAAGAAATTAGATAGCAGAGAGTCAGGTCAGAGTGTTGTAATGGCAGACAGAAGTAAAAACAGAAGTTCCTCAGGCTAGTGTATTAGAACAGTTGCTGATCATTATTATAATAAATTAATTTATTTTGGTTTAGTCAGATGTAAGATTTTTTGTAGATGGCAGTTGATAGGGCATTGGTGATAATAAAACTGCCAGTAAGCAATTTAAAATAAGGAAGTTTAAGCAAAATAATTAATGAAATAAGGAAACACTATGGAACAGAATAATTCAAAGACAATTATGATGCAATTTCTAAAAATAAGACAGATTGAATTTTTGCCAGCATCTAAAGATAGTAAAGACACCCTTAAAGTTGGTGGTATGTGGTCCCTGTTCATTACAGAACACATATCCATGTCTCAAATCTACCAAATGCAAAGAACGAAATGCAGTGACATAACTAAAAATGTTTTAGCTTGTAAGGTATCCTAAAATTTTGTAATGTCGTAACAAAATTTGTTCATAAAGCAGCAAGTTCATTTAAATAGCATTGCAGATCAGTTTTAAAGTCTTCTGCTTAGATAATCAAGTCATAAATCAGATTAAACAGTAGAAAGTCAAAAAATAGTATCAACAAATCTGCTATTTGGATTCAGCATATTTTGTAAAAGTAAACATTGCCCTCGTTTCTAGAGCTAATAAGAATTGTAACTAGTAAAATGAGGATAGGAACCTAGTAGCTAGGAAATTTAACTAAAGAGTTATAAGACATTAACAGTTAGAAGCTGGCATAAAAGTTAAAGATGCAATTACATATTTAAAATTATAGAAGCCACAATTTATAAAATATAAAGTTAGTTTATAATTTAGAGGAAGTGTAATCTTGTCTTACACAGAGTACTAAAGTTTGAAGAGATTTACTAAAATTTGAAGGAAGGTTTTGAAGCATTTTGAAAAATTAATTAAATTCTTGACAAATGCAGATCTGACTAGTGAGAAGAATGTAAGGCGGTTCATTATAGGAGAAGAAAATATAATTCAATACAAACACTCCACAGTAAGTTTCATTAAGATCTATAAAGTAGTTGGGTCAAGATAAGAGAGAGAAATGTTTTTATGAGTTCGGCGAGAACTACGCAGATACGATTTGGCTAGGACAGACATCGTCCAAGTGAAGGATTTTGCAAAATTTGATAATAAATTAGGAAAGTCAGGTAGCAAAAACATAACTGCATATTTGATGTGGATTTTGAATAAATGATCGTTTAAAATAAGTTTAAGAGCTGTAAATCAAATCTTTGGTCAACCTTTTAGAAAATAGTAAACAAGTATATCTTAATATCAGATGAAAGATTGAAAAATTAAAAGCAAGATAAAAGTTATTTCTGCTTCGTAGCTTTAAAACTTGGGAGTAATCAACATTTTTAGAATTGCTGAGAAAATATTTTTTTTACGACGAAAGTATGATAACTACGAAATTTTTATTAGGATTGATTTTAATATTTATAAGCCTGCCTAACTACTTTAAATGTTTCAGAGGGATGGGAATTTATTAAGGATTTTTAAGATATCTGCTGTCGTAATCGACAGTCGTGGAAGAATGCTTTTGTCAGTGCTGAGTAGGGACTCTTTTCTTGTCTTTAAATACCCCTCAATGATCAAATACAGAAAAAGTGTTTAAATTTGCTAGGTGGGAGGATGCTCATTGTTTATACGCAGATTCAAGAACCTATTTTTGTGAAGATCATTTTGGTGTAAGTGTTTCTAAATCTAAAGCAAAACTGATAAATTTTGCAGAACCATAACTTTTCAAGTATTGATAACATAATAAGGTGTGAGTTGAGGTTGTTTTGGTTTTATGATTTAAAATCTTTTTTTGGTGTTACATTTAATATAATAAACACACTCTGGCAGTGCTATCATTACCATGATGATAGATTCTTATGAAGCAAAGCGAAAATAAAGAATAAAAAATTTTAATATCTCTCTTGGTTCTCGAGATATCTTAACTGAAATGTGATGTTGTTGGGCTGATATGAAGCTTAGACTAGAAATTAGTAGTGCCATAGCTTCAAAATTTTCTTCATCTGTTTTTGAGGGTATACTTTTGTAGAAAAGGTGTATATGAAAGTAAAAAGAAACATACCTTAAAGGTGATGCAACAGAAAAGTTACGATACGGCATAGAATTAATAGTACCGAACAACCATATCCAATGACATTATTCACACCATAGATAGTACCACACCACTTTTTGTTCAAGATATCTCTTGAACCAAGCGATATATCAAAAAAGGTTGTCATTTCCATATGAAACTTGTGCGGATCTGAAATTAAGTTTAGCTATTTAGCACTTGCTTATACTTCGTAAATCTAACCTCAGTATCAATTATTTACAAAATGTATGTCTAAGCAATAGGTTATTGTTTATGAAACTGAAATAATGCTGTTTAAAAGTATAATGTATATTGATACTTATGTATACTTGCGTCGAAGTTTTAACATGCGAAATGCTGATGAGCAAAAGTCGATGTTTTGACGCGAAAAATGTGCCAAGTGTTCCGCGTCAATTTTGGGCAAATTGCTACTGTTTGCTTTGCTAAATCCTAGTTCTGTAGTGAATAAACACTTGTCTTTCAGCATATAACTGAGAACAACCGTATTAACATGAAAAAAGTTGGTACAAATGAATAATTTACCAAGTAACCTGTTCTGTTCCACAAAAATGTCAACAACAACTTCGGCGTTTTGGGTGGCGTTATGCAGTGCTTTCTGATTGACGTTCACGGTCTTGTGACTGAATGCCTGATTTTGTCGAATTTATTTTCTAAAAATTATAATAATCTTTATCTTTTATAATAAATAATTTTGTTTTTTGTTATCTTCTTAGCATGATTAATCATTAAAAACTGCTATTCATCCGATTTATTCTTAGTGGACATAAGCCTTTTGCTATACAGCAAATTTACTTCATTCTTTGTATGCCAGTGAGACTAATCGTCTTTGTATGTGTTTTTAAGGAGTATCTTGAATGAGTTGTAAATTGGAGTGAAGAGCTTTGAAAGTGAAGATTCAAATGTGGTAGCCTTGCTGAATATGTTGATAATGTTGTCTCGCTCTATTTATAACAGGGTACTGATGCCTTCAGCTGCAACAACTGATAGAAATTCTTTCTCCATTGAAATGGAAAACCTCTTGAATCTAGTGCTCTATTTAGGGTATCTTTTTTAATCTTAAGTGATAAAGAACTCATTACCCAATGATGTCATGAATGCAACCAAAAGAAACTGTATTGACTTCACTTTCAAACTATCGAAAGAGATTCAGCAAAAACCTTCTTCCAACTACATTATTATGGGAAATGTTACTTTTGAGTACAGAAAATACTCTTCACCAGGGCAAACAACAAAGTAGTAGATTATGCCTCAGAACTTGGATTTGGAATTGACAAACCCCTGCAGCAGTGGCATGGTGTTAATTACATTCAGTGGAACGCTACAGACATTGTCAATGAATTCTGGGCTGAAGTTCTAAAATACAAGAATGCTGCTGGAATAAATACCATTTTGGAGCTATCTGATTTAACCACAACCACTTTATCACTTCCTCACTTGAATGCTGCAGTAGAAAGGATTTTCAGTACAATGAGTATTGTTAAAAACAAATTGAGAAATGGGGTGGTTGTTAATACTCTTAATAACATTTTTTTTTGTATGGAGTCAATTAAAAATTGTGAAAAAAAACCTTGCACAATTACAAGTTTCCGGCGATTTGATTGCTGCAATTGGTAAAGATGCTAAATACTTTATTAAATTTAAGATTGACAATTAATCTCATCCTTCCATATCTGCAAGTTCTACTTCTCTAATGTTAGACCAATATGATGAAGAAGAAATTCTGATTGAAGTATTTAATGTTGATTTTTAATACAATACTATGTTGAATTTAATTAAAATACTACTTATTTGAATATTTTTATATTACTTACCTTACCATCTTCCTTTAATTATTTTTAGTGATTTCTAGGGTATCTATTAGTTTTAGATATTCAATAATCTAGGGAGTTTTGAGACCAACTCTAGTGACTCTAGTTTTTGTATTGCGGCAACACTGCTTGTATGCACTGAATCAGTGGTCAGCATATAACTTCCATATCAAAAAATGTCAAATGTGTGATTATTTCCAAATATTACAGTGCCATTTTCCTGTGGAAAGATATAAACTGGTGGCAAGCTGCTGTTTTATACAAGTGTCTTGAAAAGGTAATGGTTAAAAAAGTTGTCTGAGAAATATTAAATATCAGAACTGCCAACAAATTTGTTTCAGATTCTCAAAATGTTGTAAATTTCCCAAATGCTATTAAAACCATGAGTTTTACACTGTTTCAGTGTGGGTTGAAAGATCTGGAAGATTATAGCTATTCTTAAAACCTTTTATTCGCAGAAAAAAAAAAGAAAATCTCTGATAGTGTACAGTAATATATCACCTTCAGTAATAAGCTGTTGTGTGAATGTTATGAACAATGCAACCTACTCTTTAACCTCTCCTTGTTTGAAAAGGCTGCTGATTCCTACACATATCTGTGAACAATTGTCACATGTTTCAGGCAAAAATATCCATGTGCTTTTAAGCTATTTGAATGCTCACATCACAGCTGTCTATGAGAACCTGTAACATAATAAGCCCTTAAAACGGTGTTAGTGAGAGCTTGATGCAAGCGCTCCCTGAATTCAGACTGAAATACAGTTTATGAAGTATAGTCATAAAACAAGCGCTTAAGTAACAGTTAATGGTGATTGTAATATCGAATTTTTTATTTGAGAGATATAAAGTATCTGTTCAGACATAGAAAATTTGAATTAGGAGTTCATTTGTGAAATAAATAAATAAATGAAATAGTGGATATAAGAAGACAGTCCATGAAAATATAATTAAGAAAATGAATGTGGTTATAGATTTCAGGGAAAATAGCAGCATGAGATATAAATTATTGGTCAAGTTTATGTCATGATACATGATGTCACTAATATTCGATACAGCGATTGTATCAATGCATGTGTGATTGAAGCTTTCATTTTGTAGCGGCAGTATTAGCAGAGACTGTGGTTAGGTTCAAATGCACCCTGGACCAGAATGATAAGTGAAACTCCTTTTTAAAGCATAAGACACGAGGATTAACTTAATTTAAGCTGCTTTCATGGTTGTCATGTTAGTGGCGTCATGTATCATGCTGTAAACTGTTCCTATAATTATCTGGTTTGATCCCTTCATTTAGAAAGAAATTATCTTTGGAAGAGAGATGCATTGTTGGTAGAGCTGTATTAAAGAAACAAAGTTTTTAGGGGAATATAGATACAGTTGAAATTTAGGTTGAGAGAAGTATGAACTTGATTTAAAAGAAATGTTGGATCATGTGTTTGGTATGTCTTTTGTAGAGACATAGTTAAGTGCTCCTATGTGAAAGTAGTCCAAATTTTTAGCATGATCAAATTGCTGGTATCATATGTACCATTGAGAGAAAATAAGATAAATAAAAGATGTGAGTTTCAAAACCTACAAAATTTAGTCTTATAGCAAATCTATAAGTATTAGAGTGGCAGCTGGTATTAGTGGGAAATTTATGAGAAAACCCAAGACTACACCAAAAGAAAAAGTATTCTTCGTTACCAACAATTAATTAATTTATTTAGTTTACAGCAAACCATCATGGAATGACTGATTCATAATGGCAGAGGGTATAGTTAAAAGGGGAACAGTTTGACTTAAATATTATTAAACGTTGCATCTCTTTGTGTAAAGCAGATTCATTGACTTCTGATTGGGGTGTACTGTTACAAAAAGCTTTTATTTCGTTCTTCATATTTTAAATAAATTCAGTATGGCGAATGGAGAGTACATTATAGTGTACTATTAATTTTCTAAGGTAAATAAATAAAAATTGAATAGATGATTTTGTTGATGGTACTGTTATAAGGTGGTGGCATCTGTTATCAATGTGAATTTGTTATGTGTTTAAACCTTGGCATGTGCACACCTTCTAAACCACATGATTCGTTCCCTACAACATGAAAAAGGCGTAAAACCGAAATATTGTGTATTTTAGTCTACGTCATGTATCTTACATGTTTTTCTCTCATCACAGCCTTCAACTTTGGTTAGCGACGAGTCACTTTCCCTTTCGATTTCTTGTCATTGACATTGGAATTTGGGATAGAGAGAGAAGCAACTATTAATAATTTTGAAAAATTCACATCTAAATTCTTAAAAATGCAAAGAAGTTGCCTTGCCTTTTTGTTGGAAACTCATTAGTCTGGTAATTTATATGCCTACGCAATATCATCAAATATATCAATATCCTATAGAGTCTATGTATTTATACATAATGTCATTTTTTATTGTAACAGCTTATTAATCTTATCAGTTAGGTAAAATGGAAATTTTGTAATTTTACTACTTTCTTTTCTTTAACCAATACTATATTATTATTACGATTACCAATAAACATTTACACTTTTTGTGGATTATTCAATACAGCCACTTTCTGAGGCTGTGGTTATTTGAAAGCAAGTCTCCATATACTACTGACTTTGCTAAATGTGCCATAGTTTTGCTGGGAGATTGAGTGTGTTGCCATCTGTCCAACTTAGAACTCGTGTTCTATGTGATAAGTGTATATTTTTGTTTGTGAAATACGTAGTTTATGAGGTGGCAGGTTGGGATGACAGCATTCTACTAGGTGACTGCTTAAATCTGCATAAAAACTGCTTTCAGGTGTGCCGGACCAAGGATTTGCACCAGACCAATTCTATTTCCTTGATCCAGTTTAGTAGTGCTTTAACAGATGGAGCCATGCTGATGGGTTGAAAAACCCTATATATTAAATGTTACTGAGGAGTGTCATGTTAGAGAAAGATGTGTCTTGTTAAAACAATTTAGAAACTGCCTTCAGACATTTATGGGCTACTTCTGGTTTCATGAGGTGGGGTGAAACAAATCTACATAACCATAGATGACTTTACAAAATGGACAAAGTTATATCCGATCAAATGTGCAGCAGCTAGCGTTATTTACTCTGTGGTGATGAATGACTATATACCATGACGTGCATACCAAAGCAGATAATGCACCTTAATTCTCAGAGAAGATGTGGAACACGTGTTTCCAAACAGTGGGAATACAAAAAAACACTTAATATTTTCTATTACCACACCCAAAATGCAATGCTGCTGAAAAAGTGATGAAAGAATTGAGTAGGTTGTTCTGAACATACTGCATTGACATCCATAACCCAATATGGAGGACGTAATCAATTCTTTGCCACATAGTTTGACTTACTTCATCCTTTATAACTGGTATTTGGCATTATATTACTCAGAATTGTTTTGGAATATGTAACATGCCCTTATGAGGTAATCAATGAATGAAAAGATGTAGTTAAAACAGTGTTAGAATAACTATAGAAGCATTCCTTTACAAGGAAACTTGAACATGATGAAGGAATCAAACTAGTAAAGTACAAGGTAGGTAATTTGATTCTTGTCACTCATGATCAAAGTGAGATAAAGAAGAGAGAGGAATATTTTGTATAAGTAGGTGCTGCTAGACTTTGGTCCTGTTATTGGTTCGCTTAATTTAAACAGTAATGTAGCAATTTCAGTTTTTCTTCTTTCGATTTTTGGCCTAATTTGGGCCATGGGAAGCAACTCGTCTATTGGTTTGTCTTTTCTTCTCCTCCCAGAATTTTTTTGATTTTTTCACTGAGCATCAAATTCAAAATCTAATTAAGATCACTTTACTTGGCAGTTGAATCTGAAATCTATATAATTCTCATAAATATTACTTAAGCAACAATGTTCAAAAGAAATATCTTATCCATTAACATAGATGTAGGTTTACTATTCAGTGAGTAGTTAAAATGGGTTTCTAAAAAAAAAATGAAATTTATGTAAGTAATGCATTTTTATTATATTTATATTATCCATATGGAAGAAAATAAAAACTACTATTAAGGTGTTCAATTTCATTTAATGAATGATTCTTGAAAAAATATTATAGATATTTGCTTTTATCATCTATTATCAGTTGTGAATTTAGATGAGAGCAGAGGTTTTACTGCTTTCCTTTTGTATTCCTGTTGACTGTCATTTCATTTTTTTCTTAAATCATCACATTTGTTTTAATATTTTAAGCCATTTAACTTCCTCTGATTCTGTTGTGCTTCTGACATTTTTATTTGATCCCTAAAGTTATTGAGCCTTGTGTCCTATAATTTTTATTGGAACTGAACCTCAATCTATTTCTTCAAATGAAAATGTCTGTACGCATATGATAAACAACTGATGGCCATCCATTTTGCTTTCCAGAAGAACTGGGTTGTTCATTGCTTTTTCTTTCTTCACAATTGCA